>JAOTNS010004106.1:0-111159 GCA_028476615.1 Culter alburnus
CTTCAAAACATCATCAACCAGGGCCACAAAACAAGGGGGGGAAAATTCAAAAAATATCTTTGGGATCTCCTTATCATTATCCCTATGGATAGAAGGAAATTGGTCAGAACATGGATTTATAAATTGTAAATAGACAGTTCAGTAAAAATGAGTACATGTGACCAGGAATAGGTTTTCCACCAACCTTGTTGCCCAACGAAAGTTTGAAAAGGAAGAGGGACAAAATGGATGAGCATATCACATTCCAAATAACGCTGGATGGACACTCCAGATTAGCGCAATCGAACCTTGCTAAAAAACATCACTAAACTCACAATAGTGCGAAACCACCTTTACCAAAGTAAATGCTCAACTAAAATACATTGTGCAACTAAAAAACATCACATGGGACTTGGCCTCAACGATAGGATGTGATCGGGGATAACTGCGTAGATTGTATGTAACAAAATTGGCTAAGCCTATCCATAAGTTCCAAGCCGACAATCGGCATTGCTAGACATAAATCTCAAATAGTTTGTTTAGGAATCGTCCCATCCATGTTCCCCTGAACATTGAAAGTTCATAAAGGATCATCAAAAAATTGTTATTTTGGGCCTTTTCATTCTCTTTTTTGACCCCAGTTTAAAGCGTCTCAATTGCATAATTATCGTTCAATGCAAAGAGATCAAATGAAGATCATTTCTAGATTGCAATGAATAAATAAACACCATACAGTCATCTGTGGATCACTTTAATGGTGGCTTGTCCATCTAGGCAACTAGAGTGTGCAGCAACAAATTACAGGTTTATTACATATATTTGTGCCCAGAATTTCACAGGAAGTGCACTTAGAACAGTTGGACGCAAAAATACCTTTTTAATTAAGAAACAGCATATGAGATTTGAAACAGGGGCTGTCTATTATATGCCTGCAAAATAGTTTAACATTGCAATGTTAGATTAAAACACATCCCTTGTTGTCCCCCCAACGATTAGATAATTTAAATTTGCACATTTAAATGGAAATATGAAAATAGGCAGACGCCACTCAGCCACAAACTGTGCAAATTCCATATTAACAGTCTGTACAGGCGTTTCTAATGAGGGCGCTCCTTATACATATAAAATAACTATCGTTATTCTGCGGTTGGGTTTTTTTAGTTTTTTTTCCCTCTTCAACAAATCTATTCCCATGCCTGCAAGTAACCCGCCTGCAGCTCGACAGAGATGGTAATTCAGCTGGCTATACAAATGCTAGAAGGCGCCGATAATGGTTCAGCAGCGGTGGTGGGTAGAAAGTCGATCCATGAAGTCAAAGGTCAGAGAATCTGCTGGGTTACAGAGACAAAGTGTTTATCAGCACCTCGGAAAAAAACTACAACGCGGCCAACTCAGTAAACTTAACTTGTACTTTTGTTTGGTGTTTAGTTCCCATCCCTTTTTTTTTTCCTTGTTTCTTTTTTTATACCTTTGTTTTTTCCTTCAGGAGATCTACAGATCAAAATCAAAATAACCTGCAGAGATATACTAGAGAAAATCCAAACCAGGCTGATCAGTTTCCCACCATGCACGCCGACTCACTGGTCACACTCTCGTAACCACTATCCAAAGTGCTCGAGTCCATCCCTGAAAGACTATCTTTTAACTAACTTCTTCAGTTTGTTCTTTGACTATCTCCCCAGAGGTTATGGCCAGCTATAACCAGCCCATCATCGCATGGGTGGGGGACAGGTAATAGATAATGAAAAGGATATTATTATCCATGTAACATTTAAGTCAAACATTAGAGCCATAATGTTCCCTTTTTTTTCTTATTTTTTTTTTTGTGCGATGAATGCAAAACCTGGAAAGAACATTATATCTATAGTGTCGCTACGTGTGAGTTATGTAGGGAGGACAGTCCCTGTGAAGTTGGTCCGAGTCAGAATTTTTATTATTTTTTTAACTTCTGAGGGTTTGCTTAGAGAAAGTCCTAAAACACCTACGTACCATAGAGATCAACCTGGAGAGTTACTTATTTTCAGCTCGCTACCTTTCGTCACGACCGGCTTACTACAACCTAGTCAATATGTAATAAATATGCCATATGCATAATTTTTTTTGTCCCCCCCCCCCTATTTTGCATTATTGCCAACGAGAATGGGTTAAGAGTTTTATTTAATCTTAAAGTTAAAATACTCTAACTTTCCCCCCTCGTTATTATTCCATCAGATTCGTAGGTTGTATTGTGATCAGTCCCATCTCGCTCATACTCTTTTTAGTTAATTTAAGTTTTCTGTGTAAGGGGATTTCTTCTTAGGATGGCTAAGGCAATTTTGTGAAACAACTATTCCGAATCCAATCAATGAAGTTATCATTTCTCTAAGTGTTGAAAAAAAAATTAAATTCGGACATTTGACAACACTTAAACTATTTTTGTGCCATTGTGAGAAATTGGCAATATGGCATCGGGTTCACCAAAATCAATCATAAAACTTAATCCCTCAATCGCAACTGCCCCTCCTGGACCGTAATAATGTCAGGTTTGTGTTATAGTACATTTAAACTGCAGAGATTTCAACTATCAACTAAAAGTTAATATGGATTACCGCCAGGCCTCAGTACTAGGACCATGCTTTTCCACCTGTACATGCTACCCTTGGGAGATATCATTAGAAGCATCGCGTTAGTTTTCACTGTTACGCTGATGATACTCAGCTCTATATTTCTTCGCGCCCTGACGAAACTTACCAATCACAAAAATTAAACAGAATGTATAGCTGATATAAAAAATTGAATGACCAGTTAATTTCCTACTACTAAAAATTCAGAAAAAACAGAGATTCTAATTTTGGACCAAAAACTTCACGTAATACCCTAGATATTGTCTAACACTTGATGGCGCTGTTAGTCTTCGTCGTCAGCTAGGACCTGGGTGTGCTCTTTGATACCAATCTTTCATTGAAGGCCATGTTACTAGCATCTGTAAAACCGCATTCTTCCATCTTAAAAATATATCTAACTACCCATATGCTCTCAATGAAGAATGCAGAACAGTTAGTTCATGCGTTCATGCGTTCATGACCTCGAGGTTAGATTACTGTAATGCTCTACTGGGTGGGTGTTCCTCCCGCTTGATAAATAAACTACAGCTCGTACAAAATGCAGCAGCTAGAGTTCTTACTAGAACTAGGAGTATGACCATATTAGCCCAGTTCTGTCGTCATTGCATTGGCTTCCTGTTAAACATCGTATAGATTTTAAAATCTTGTTAATTACTTACAAAGCACTAAATGTTTTTAGCCCCCATACCTAAGCAAGCTCTTAATGCATTATAGTCCTTCACGTTTATTGCGATCTCAGAATTCAGGCCAGCTGATAATAACTAGAATATTGAAATCAACCGCAGGTGGTAGATCCTTCTCCTATTTGGCACCTAAACTGTGGAACAACCTTCCTAGCATTGTTCGGGAAGCAGACACACTCTGTCAGTTTAAATCTAGACTAAAAACTCATCTCTTTAACCTGGCATACACATAACACGTTATAAATTTATATTTTCAAATCCATTATAGGATTATTAGGCTGCATAAATTAGTTCAGTCGGAACCGGGAACACTTCCTATAACACCAGATGTACTCGTTACATCAGAAAAAGAATGGCATCTACGCTAATATTAGTCTTTCTGTTTATCCCGAGGTTTACCGTAGTCAACCGGATTCGGGCCGTATCCAGATGAGACAGAGGACCGGTGCCTTGACACGACCACAACGCAGCCCTGTATCAGCAGTGACTGAGTCGACTAGATCATCCATTGTGAAGGCCTCATCGACACAACAGCCAGTAGCACAGTGCCACAGTTTCCTCAAAATTATAATCACGATTATTAATCATGTTTATTCTATCAAAAGAGTAATGTAACTATGGCTATTTTGCAAGTTCTTTACAAACCTACACTTCACCCAAAAGGCCTGTAGGTGGCACAAAGACTTAATTTAACCAACTATGATAACTTCGTTAGATGGCAAATCAATGCAAAACATGGTTTTGGTGAGCGCTTTGTAATATGTATTCACATTAGATTTTAAAGCAACAAAATTTGTTTGCAATAAGACAAACCAGATTCAAATTGCCCGGCAAATTCGTAAAGCAAAGAACAATCATTTCGAGCTGATCAATATTATGAAAACCTGTAAAACCTTTAGGAACTTCAAAAGATAAAACAGCGAAATTCCTAATTGTCACGGATCCCTTGTTCCCCTGGACTCCATTTCCCAAGATCCTCCTGTTTCGTCACCTGCACTCACTTCCCTCGTCAGCTCCTCATCATCACGGATCACCTGCACCTGGACTCTATTATCTGCACTCCCTTTATCATGCACTCACTCCCTGCACTCCTTGTCCGTTCTCTGTTGTGTTTATGTGTATGTGTGGTGTTCCTGCCTTTGATTATTGAAGTAAAAGTATATGTTATTGTGGAAATCCGTATCTGCCTCATCTCTACCTGCATACCGTAACAGAAGAACGGACCTTTAACTGCTGGATTTCCACAAGGAAAATGGAGACTTTCATCGGCTCCCAGGCTCCAGCTTCTCCCTCACCTAGCACTCCTCTGACTGCTGACGAACGCCTCATCGGGCTTCTACAGGTGGGTCGTTCGCTGGATAGGTATGTGGAGGAGTTCGTTGAGCTTGCTGTTTTGTCTGACTGGCCTGAAGCATGTTTGATCTCCCTGTTTCTGGATGGACTAGATGATGACACCATCCGTTTTGGTGAACCCGATTATCGTTTCTCCTTAAGCGAACCATAAATTCCATTTTGTGGTTAAATGACTCCAATTTGTTGTTGATTGGGTTCAGGATGGGTGTCGTCTCTAGTCCATCCAAAACATGGTTGGCCGGGCCAGTCAGTCAGCCTCCGTCTTCCTCCTCCTCCCCCCGCAAACTCCCTGCCCCCCCACACGGAACCCACACTCCTCCACTGGGTCCCGTAAGCGGAGGAGGAGGAAGCAAGCCGCTCCAGTCTCTCCAGAGCCCGCTCCAGTCTCTCCAGAGCCCGCTCCAGTCTCTCCAGAGCCCGCCAGCTGGCCGCCAGATGATGCGGCCTGGCATTGATGGATTCTGACCGAGCCAGTAGCGCCGCCGCCTACGAGCCCTCAGCTCCAGCCGCCGCGCCGAGCCCAAGCCCCGCCGCCGCCGAGCACCCTCGCCCCAGCGCCGCCGCCGAGCCCTCACCGCCCCGCCGCCATCCGAGCCCCCTCCAGCTCGCGCCTCCCGCCGCCGCTCCAGCCGCGCGCCGCCGAGCCGCCCCCTGCTGCCGCCCACCCGCGCGAGCACCCCGCTCCAGCCTATTCTAAATGAACTGTGTTATTGTAATATCCAGCCCAAGACTGTTTTCCCTCCCTCTCCCGCCTGTGTCCATACTGCATCTCCACCTCAAGCCCCTCGCCCAGATCTCCACCTCGGACCTCTGGGCGATTACCTTCACCCCGCTCCAACCTCCCTCTGCTCCACCGTTGTCCATCAGTCCACCAGTTTCACCAGTATCCATCCTGCCTCCACTCACACCTTGGTCACTTTCAGCCTGCCCTCCCCTCTGGACTGCACTCCTCCGTCTCCGCTCCGTCACTCCGTCCCTCGGATTCAGTTGGCCTCCTCACTCCCCCGGGTTTCGTTTGTTGGCTGTCTTACTGCTTCACTGCGGCCTTCTGGCACCGGCTGCGCTTCGGTCGGCGGAGCTTGGGTTCCGCCATCTTCCGCCGGTCCTTCAGCGCCGACTGGGCTTGACGGCGTGGAGGCTTCGGCTCCTGACCTGCCATTGGCTGCCCGGTCATGGTTTTTGAACCTGCCCTGGAGACTCCACTCCGTCTACTCCTCCCCCTGCCCGGCATGAGGTCTCCAGGCGCCCGCCCCCCTCCCGGTTGTTCCATCTACGCGCGAGGACGCGCCTACCGGAGGGGAGGTACTGTCACGGATCCCTTGTTCCCCTGACTCCATTCCCCAAGATCCTACGTTTCGTCACCTGCACTCACTTCCCTCGTCAGCTCATCATCACGGATCACCTGCACCTGGACTCTATTATCTCACTCCCTTTATCATGCACTCACTCCCTGCACTCCTTGTCCGTTCTCTCTGTTGTGTTTATGTGTATGTGTGGTGTTCTGCCTTTGATTATTGAAGTAAAAGTATATGTTATTGTGGAAATCCGTATCTGCCTCATCTCTACCTGCATACCGTAACACTAATATTACTTCCAATATTTCCAAATTATGTTCATTTTCATAGAGTGGGCCAATATCGTGACGATTATTTAAAATCAATCGGGAGAAGCAGATATCGTTATCGTGATTAAATACGATTTCGTGCAGCCTAATTTAATTTAATTTGACTTGACATTTGATATTCAACAGTATTCTTGACATTTATTCAACATGCTTTTGATCTGCCTGCATTGACACTCTTCTTTAAAAGGAAATTATATACCAATATCAATGTAAAGCGCTTTGACACAATCTGCATTGTAAAAAGTGCTATATAAATAAGGGTGACTTGACTTGACTTGACGGTTTGGTGAGATGATGGTAAGCAGGTGCAAAGAAGATCAATTCAAACAGTCCTTTATTAATAAACCAAAATAACTCAGAATACTGAACAAGATCACAATATAAACTTGACCAACCTCACTCAAGCATAAACGAGACCGACAACCAAGCACACAGAACACAGGCATATAACACTAGGAGCAAACAAAGGGAACTAATTAGGAACAGAATGACCAATCAAATGGGTAACCAAGGTAACTAACTAAAGCCCGGGATACACTGCACGATTTTATCAATCCTATAAGATCATTACAAATTGTGCATGTGTGACATGGATCTATTAAACTTGGGTACGACATGCATGTAGACTGTACGATGATGACACCCGTTGACTCGTGAACTACGATTCAAGTTTCTATATGAACAAAACATCATCAGCATGTGCTAGTGGTAAAACAATAAGATCATGTTGAATCACACTTCAGCAGTTTTTATGTATGTTGAAAAAAAGAGGAAACAGCAAAGAGGAGGAGAAAAGAGTTTGAGGTAAGCAGTTTTAAGTTTTAGTGCAATGTAGTGTTGATTCCATGTTGTATTTTTATTGGCTGGTCAGTAGAAGGTCGTAGCAGCAAACACATTTGCTGAATTTCACTGTCAGAAAATGATTGCAGGCTATCTTTGGTCATGAGTCTCTGACAACGGCCGTCTTTGAACCTCTCTCACTGTACGACAAAGGACCACCGAAATAGCCACGATTGTTTCATCATGGCAATCTTTTGTCTGGGACAGCCGAAAATCGTGCAGCGTGTCCCGGGCTTAAGAACTCAGGCAGGGAAACAGCTATGACAAAAACAAACTCAAAACTGAACATAACAATGACAAATACACCTTTTCATCCATAATAATTTTAAAATATTTTATATTAAAATTGCGTAATCAGTCTCATTCAAAAAAAAAAATGCTAATTATTAAAATTAACTTAAATACAGACAATATTTTCCTTAAAGCAGAGCACACAAAATTTCAAACTCCCCTTTTATCTCTACTGGCAGGCACTCTTCAGATTTTGGTAGCCATGCAGAAATGAATTTAACCCGCCAGAATAAAAAAAAAAAAGACCTTTTATATATAGAAAATTGAAAGGAATAAAAACATTTCATAACACTGTTTCACATATTCAACAATCGTATATAAAATAATCAAATTGCAATCATCAATACATATATACATTTGGTTCTGAATGTCTATCTTCTTCATCCTGACCTGTCTTTTTTGGCTGAGTAAAGCTGAAATACCGGCGTAAATACATGTGCCTCTTAACATTTTCACACACACAAGTGTTTTAGCACATTCTCCACGGTGCATGTAATCTCTTAATTGAGTGTTATTTTTTATTACTTCGCCTGCCCGATCCGGGGATATAAGATGCGATGTGAACAATGCAAATCAAGGAAGGAATTTTAATTCACTATTTAAGACAGCCCATTGGGCAGGACGGTGTGACATGACAGCCCCAGGACGTTATATTTCAGATATCTCATTTATCTTTCTACTCTACATCATATAACAACTATATTTTTTGATAATCACTAGGCAGTAGTACTGAACTAGATGCATTGTGGGTATTTTTTTAAACTAACAGCTCATATTGATTTTCTCTCTCTCTCTCTCTCTCTATGCGCATGCGTGGTGTCTGTCGAGTGAGTGTGAGGGGTGCGTGGTGAGTGCAAGTGGTCTTTTGCCTGCTGTGGCAAGAATATTTGCTTTCTCTTTCACTTCTTTTTCTTTTTTGGGCTTTTGACATCTGTGGTGAATCAAGTGGTGAAGTAAGTTTACGTTGGGGGGTTTGGCCGTCGCCAACCAGTGTATCACTGGAAAGCATGGCAGCCCAAAACATAAGCACTAGTTTTGAGTCTCTCACACGGCGCCACGGAGTGAAAGTGGTGTCCGCGGTGAATGTAGAGGAGTGCATTCTGGCCGTTGGTGATGTCGTTGGCCATGAATGTATTTTAGCGGCATCTAGAATGAATAACGCTATGGTTTTGTTTTTGAATTCAGTCGAGAAAGCAAACGAAGTCGTGGAGAAAGGAGTGGTAATTAGCGGTTTGTCAAGTCAAGTCAAATTTATTTATATAGCGCTTTTTACAATTGGTAATTGTTTCAAAGCAGCTTTACATATTAGGAGCACAGAAAAAAGAGAAGTGGTTAAAAATAAGCTGTACAAGCAAGCGTGGTAATATGTAACATATACAAGATGGTGCTACATTAAGCCAATGTCGGCTGACTCCCAGGGGTGGAAAAAAACCCCTAGGAGAAAAACCCAGCGTGCTAACACTGGGAAAAAAGTCCTAGGAGGGAAAAAACCCCTGGGAAGTATAATAATATATGTAAATGGATATGGAGATCAAATCTGAATTATACATTTTTATTATAGAGATTAAAAATAGATTATATATAAATATATAGGTTTGTTTACTCCAGTTCTTCCCTTTCTACCCTGCGAAGAAGGTTACGTTGTCTAATGTTCCACTTTCATCACGGACGAAATGTTAAACAAAGAGCTGTCCCGATTTGGAAAGATAGTCAGTCCTATGAAAAGAATCGCTCTTGGAAGTAAGTCAGACTTGATTAAATGTAGTATCTTTTAGGAGATTTTTATATGATCCTGAAAGATAATAGAAATGAGCTTAACCTGAATCTGAAATTGAGGGTTGATGACTTTGATTACACTGTCTTTGTAAGTACTGATGTGATGAAGTGCTTTGGCTGTGGCAAAATGGGACATCTTGTGCGTGTTTGTCCAGACAAAAATGGCACAAACGCGCAAGATGTCTCAAGTGAAAATGGTGTGCAAGTCAGGGAGGAAGGATTAACAGATAATGTTCCTGATCCAAGCCAAGTTGAACCCACTAGTGCCACTGTAGTTGCCAGAAATGAGCCCAAGGCTGATGAGAACATGGATATTTCATATGTTAGTGGAGGGTTGAACAAAATGTCCCCTTCTGAGAGTGTTAACTTAGGTGATAGTTTAATGATGGATATGGATCAGGTGTTTTAAAACGCCTTTAAAGAGAAAAAGAAAGACAAGATTTCTGAATCGAAACAAGCTAGAAAGACAGAAAATGAAAAGGAGTCTGATGTGGATGATGTTGGCAGCGAGAGCGATTTCTCTGATTCTGGTGCTTCTAGTTGTTCCCAGAATGAATGGACATGTAAAGATTATGATACTGAGGAAATTAGGAAGTTCCCTTTCGATATTTCACTCGTACTGCGTATGGGGGAAAAAAGTCTCCCTTTTTCCCCGCCACTGAAGCCTTTTCAATAACGCAGTGTAACTGCACCGTCATTGGTTCGCTCATAGACAAGTTGTTGAACCAATGGCGGCGCGGCTCAGCTGCGCGGCCTATGAGAAGAGAGCGCGCGCACATTCCCGCCAAAAGGGGCGGGGTAATGTGCTATATAAGCGAGCAAATTGCCATAGGCCATCAGTCCTTTCTCCTTCAGCGACGACTGAACTTCTCTTCGCTGATCCTCGCCGAAGCCTGCTCGCCGGGAAAGAAGCTCGCCGCCTGAGAAGACGCTTCGCCGCCGTTGACAAGGCCCTGCAGCGGACCCAGCTGACTCGCCGGATCCCCGCAGCGCCCGCGCCCTCGCCGACTGCCGCCTTCGCGCTGTCGACGAGCCGCCGCCTCCCACTTCCTGCGACCGGCCGCTTCTCAGCGGGTCTCCTGCCGCCATCCGGCGCGCCCTCTCTGCGTCCTCCCGCGGTTACAGTAACCGCTCTCGAGCACATTTCCAGCGGTTTTCACCGCTTCGAGCACCGGCCCTCGCCGTTTTCACGGCGCACGGCATTTCTAAATGCCACACCACTCTTGTGGTATGTGCAGAGCCCCTCTGCACGAAGAAGATAGGCACAACGAGTGCGTCGGATGTCTGGGCAAGTCTCAAGCGGATAACGCGCTCGTTGGCGGCTCATGCTCGCACTGCGAGTCTATGAGTCTCGCATCTCTGCGCTCACGGGCCGCCTTCTTCAAACAAGAAGACCCGCCACTCGCGCCCTCCCGTCCCCTCTCCTGTGAGACCGCGGGGCAGAGCGGTTCAGCGCATGGAGATGGGCGAGCCCACGTCGGCTCAGCACCCGCGTGCCTCGCCCTCTCCCAGCAGAGAGCAATCCCCCGTCTTGTTCTCCCGCCCTGACCAGCGTCCCTCAGCAGATGCGAGCGACCTCGTCTCATTTGGCGGATCCGACGAAGAGCCCCTCTTCGACTCTGTGTCTATGGCAGCCTCTGAGCCAGAAGCCTGGGTTGGCGAGTCGGACGACCCCGCCCCCCTGCCTTCCTTGGAGCCCATCGACCACGGTACGGGCATGGACGCCGAGCTCTTCCGTGTCCTGTCCAAGGCCGTCGAAGACCTCGACCTCGATTGGGCCCTCCAGAAGAGCCATCGAGGAGCCGCCTGGACGAGTGGTTCCTCCCAGGTCGTCGTCAGGCCCCTCGCCAGCGCTCCGCTCCCTTCTTCCCAGAAGTCCACGAGGAGCTCACGAAGTCGTGGCGCGCCCCTTACTCTGCCCGCCTGCATACTTCGCACCGCTCAGCCCTCACCTCTGTGGACGGCTCGGAAGAAAAGGGCTACGAGCATCTGCCGCCCCTGGATGAAGCAGTGGCCGCTCACCTCTGTCCTCCCGCGGCGGTGGGATGGAAGACGAAGAGAGCCCTCCCGTCCAAACCCTGCAGGACGACCTCCACCCTGGCAGGAAGGGCCTACGCCTCAGCGGGCCAAGCCGCTTCAGCACTACACTCCATGGCCATCTTCCAAGTATTCCAGGCCAAACTCCTCCGCTCATTGGACGAGTCCGGCACTGATGCGCCTGCTTTTCGGGACCTCCGCAGTGCTACGGATTTAGCCCTGCGGGCCACGAAAGCCACGGCCCAGGCCATTGGCAGATCCATGGCCAGCCTCGTTGTGCTGGAGCGCCACCTGTGGCTAAACCTGACGGAAATTAAGGATCAGGACAAGACGGCCTTCTTGGATGCCCCCGTCTCCCCGTCAGGACTCTTTGGGCCAGCAGTGGAGGGTTTCACGGAGCGCTTCACAGCTGCACAGAAGTCGTCTCAGGCCATGAAACACTTCTTACCCAAGCGCTCGAGCTCTGCGTCTGCTTCTAGCCGCCCAGGCCTGCGCCGGCTCAGCAGACGAAGCCCGCTCCCTCCGCTTTCCAAGCAGCGCCGCCCAAGGAGCACCGCCAGCGCTCGCGCCCTTCTAAGCGCCCACCCTTCCCGAGACGCCAGGGACCCCGGCCCAGGATTGCGCTGGACCCGGTGACTCCGAAGTCATCCTGATCTGTTAAGGAAGAGCACTGGGGCATGTCCCGCCGCGGCCGGACCACCCCAGAAGCTCCTTCGTGCAAATTCCCCTCCGCCTCGTTCATCTCTGGGCGCGGGAATAACACAGCCTGCTGTCACAGGGCCCACAAGTATTGTGCCCCCCCCAACCGCCGTTTTCACGGCGACCCTATTTTTAAATATTTCACAAAAGACTTCCATCCCTCCCGGTGTCCGGCCCGCCCTCTCTCGGGCCGTCACCCGACGTAATCCTCCCTCTTGCCACACGGGCCGAGGCTTGGAAAGCCATCCCCGGGGTGTCAAGATGGATTCTAAAAGTCGTAATCCAGGGTTACTCGCTCCAGTTCACCAGAAGACCTCCGCGATTTGGAGGGGTCATCCAGACCGTGGTACAAGCGGACGAGGTTCACGTCCTCCGAGCCGAGGTCGTAACTCTACTCAGAAAAGGGGCTATAGAAACAGTCCCCTTTCCAGAGAGCGAGTCGGGCTTTTACAGCCGCTACTTTCTGGTACCCAAGAAAGACGGCGGTCTCAGACCAATTTTGGACCTCAGGTTGTTGAACCTTTCCCTTATGAAGCGAAAGTTCAAGGTCCTGACGCTGAAACAAATCCTCGCGCAGATTTGCCACGAGGATTGGTTTTGCTCGCTGGATCTGAAAGACGCTTACTTTCACATCCAGATAGCCCCCCATCACAGGCGATTCTTGAGATTCGCATTCGAGGGTGTGGCTTATCAGTACACGGTCCTCCCCTTCGGGCTCTCCCTGGCCCCCTGCACTTTCACGGTGTGCATGAATGCGGCTCTTTCCCCTCTGAGACAGATGGGAATACGAGTTTTGAATTACCTCGACGACTGGCTCATCCTGGCCAGCTCGCGTTCGGAACTAGAACACCACAGATCCGTGCTCCTCAGCCACTTACAGTGCCTGGGTCTCAGGGTCAACCTAGCCAAGAGCTCACTACTCCCCACTCAACGAATTTCGTTCCTGGGTGCAGTGTTCGACTCGGTCCGCATGACGGCCGTAGTCTCACCAGAGCGCGCTCTGGCTATTCAGCAGCTCGCGGCTTCCGTCAAGAACAAGGCCTACCTCCCTCTGAAGCTCTTTCAGAGGTTGCTAGGGCTCATGGCTTCTGCCTCCCCAGTGCTCCAGCTCGGCCTGCTTCGCATGCGGCCCCTGCAGTTCTGGCTGAAAACCCGGGTCCCTCCTTACGCTTGGCGTCACGGGCGCCTTCGCCTCAAGGTCAATCAGGCCTGTTTGATGGCTCTGAAACCTTGGATGAACCCTACTTGGTTCACTCTAGGAGTACCCCTACAGGCAGTAACACGAAGGACGGTTCTCTCGACAGACGAATCCAACTCAGGTTGGTGCGCCCTGTGCGAGGGCAGCCCGGCTTTCGGCTCGTGGACACACGAGGAAAGCCACCTTCACATCAACTGCCTCGAATTATTGGCAGTGATACGAGCCTTCCAAGCCTTCCATTCTCGTCTGACGGATCGCCACGTCCTAGTCCAATCGGACAGTATGACAGTGGTCTCATATATAAATCGCCAGGGGGGTCTTTCGTCCAGCCGCTTATGCGCTCTGGCGAAACGCCTTCTGGAATGGGCTTCCCCAAGTGTTCGCTCACTCAAAGCGACTCATATACCTGGGAAAAGCAATCTGGGAGCAGACATGCTGTCTCGGAACAACATCCCCTCGGACGGGTGGATGCTCCACCCCCAGACTGTTCAAACCATATGGGAGTTCTTCGGGATAGCAGAGGTGGACCTCTTTGCCTCAGGAGACAACTCTCATTGCCCAACTTATTTCTCCAAGAAGGACGACGCATTGGCCCACATCTGGCCCAATACCCTTCTTTACGCCTTTCCTCCGATCGCCCTGATCCCTCAGGTCGTCAGACGGATCAGAGAGGACAGACACAAAGTTCTGTTGGTGGCCCCCACTCTGGAGGAGCCAGGTTTGGACCTCGGAGCTGTTTCGGCTTTCCACGAAAGCCCCATGGCCAATTCCCCTGAGACGGGATCTCCTCTCTCAGGCGAACAGAACAATCTGGCACCCACAGCCGGAGCTTTGGGCTCTACATCTGTGGATCCTCGACGGGAGCCGTCTGACCTCCCCAGGAATGTGCTAGATACCATTTCACAGGCAAGAGCTCCGTCCACGAGACGTCTCTACGCCCAGAAGTGGTCGGTCTTTGCTAGCTGGTGTTCTACACGCAGCATAGACCCGGAGGAATGCGAAGTATCTTCCATACTAACTTTCCTCCAAGAGCGACTGGACTCGGGGCGAGCCCCTTCCACGCTCAAGGTTTACGTAGCAGCCATTGCGGCGTTTCACTCGCCCATTGCTGGACAATCTGTAGGGCGGAACGACTTGATTATTAAGTTTCTGAGGGGTTCTAGGCGATTGCATCCTCCTCGTCCCCTCACCGTTCCCCCCTGGGACCTCTCTTTGGTCCTCAGGGCTCTTAAAGGTCCTCCTTTTGAGCCATTAAGTCTAGCAGGCCTCAAGCCCTTAACGTTTAAAACCGCTCTGCTACTTGCATTGGCATCGGTTAAACGCGTTGGCGATCTGCAGGCACTCTCTGTGAGCCCTGCATGCCTTGAATTCGGGCCTAACGACTCTACGGTCATGCTTAAACCAAGGGTTGGCTACGTTCCCAAGGTGCTCTCTACGCCGTTCAGAGCACAAGTGATCTCACTCTCTGCGCTCCCCCGTTCATCGGACGAGCCAGAGCTAGAATCACTATGCCCCGTTAGGGCTTTGCGCGTCTACATCGAGCGATCACAGCCCTTCCAGCAATCTGATCAACTATTCGTTTGTTTTGGTGGCCGCACCAAAGGGTCTCCGGTCTCGAAACAGCGTCTATCACGATGGATCGTTGACGCCATAGCCCTTTCTTACTCCTCTGCAGGCGCTACATGCCCCATTGGAGTTAGAGCCCATTCCACTAGAGGCATGGCTTCATCATGGGCCTGGTCCAGTGGAGTCTCTATCAAAGACATTTGTGAGGCGGCCGGCTGGTCCTCGCCGTCCACTTTCGTCAGATTCTACCAGTTGGACGTTCCGACCTTGCATGCTCGGGTCCTTTCAGTGTAAAATTGCGGCCCCTTAATATTCCGCTTTTTGCACATCACAAACTCAGGAGTTCTCTCCTCTGTAGTGTAACAGGGTACGACGGCTTCGGCCTTCACTTGTCCTCGGCCCCTTCTGGTGCCTGCTCAAGTTCTGTCGTTCCCCAGCCGTGGCACAGCGCGGTTGAATTCGTTCCCCCATACGCAGTACGAGTGAAATATCGAAAGGGAACGTACTCGGTTACTAACGTAACCTCGGTTCCCTGAGATATGGAACGAGTACTGCGTTACTTGCCGTGCCACGAGGCTGCGGCTTAGGTTGTCGCTTCAGTCGATATGGCCTGATGGCCTATGGCGATTCGCTCGCTTATATAGCACATTACCCCGCCCCTTTTGGCGGGAATGTGCGCGCGCTCTCTTCTCTCATAGGCTGAGCAGCTGAGCCGCGCCGCCATTGGTTCAACAACTTGTCTATGAGTGAACCAATGATGGTGCAGTTACACTTCGTTATTGAAAAGGCTTCAGTGGCGGGGAAAAAGGGAGACTTTTCCCCCATACGCAGTACGAGTGAAATATCTCAGGGAACCGAGGTTACGTTAGTAACCGAGTATGTTTTTAAACCTGACAAAAAATCTGAGGGGGGTACAGGTTGCTGACTATTTTCCAGATATTAAACGCTTTGTGGAAAATACTAGGATGTTTATGAGTGAAGGATGTTTCACAAACAAAGAGGTATACAGATTGAAAAAATTTGTGACAAAGCTACAAAGCCAGTTAAAAAGTTAATGGCAGTTAGTTTGATTAAACTTTTGGCCCTTATTGGCTGTTTTTTTCTTTATGGTTTAAGTTTACTTTTTTATTTTCAAATGGGTGACATTCGCATTGCGTCTTTAAATGTGAATGGCGCTAGAGATCGTGTAAAACGCTCAATGATGTATGAGATTATGGGTCAAAAAAAAATTGATGTTTTACTTGTACAAGAAACACATAGTGATGTAACCAATGCTGTTGAATGGGAAAAAGAATTTAAAGGTCTCTCTTTTTTAAGTCATAAATCTTCAGTTAGTGGAGGAGTTGCTATTTTATTTGCTAATAGTTTTACTCCCTGTTCCATTGTGACGGAGGAGGTTGTAAAAGGAAGACTGCTAAAGATTCGAGCTCAGGTTGAGAATCACACTTTTGTTTTTATTTGTGCATATGCCCCAACTTTACCATCAGAAAGAATGGTGTTTTTACATGTTCTTGCTGAAACTTTGGAAAAAATGTAATAGTGAAGAGTATTTACTTTTGGGTGGAGATTTTAATTGTGTGGAAAGTAACATAGACAGGAATCACATAGAACCACATATGCCTTCTCATAAACGATTTACTCAGATGGTTGAAACAAATGATTTATGTGATGTATGGAGGTGTCTAAATGGGAATTTAAAACAGTATACATGGACACATGCCCGTGATAATAGGTTGTCTTTAGCAAGATTAGACAGATTATATTGTTTTAAACACCATCTTAGCATTTTTAAGAACTGCTTCATAAACTCAGTTGGGTTTTCTGATCATAGTCTAGTTATAGGTACAGTAACTTTAAACCTTGTCAAGCTGAAAAGTGCTTACTGGCATTTTAATAAAAATTTATTAAGTGATGCACATTTTATAGATACATTTAAATTCTTTTGGGAAAATTTTAAGAATGAAAAAGCAAGTTTTCAGTCTTTGCAAGCATGGTGGGGGTTTGGTAAAACTCAAATTAAGCAACTTTGTCAACAGTACACTCATAATGTCACAAAAGATATAATAAAATCTATTAGAGTGCTAGAAGATGAAATTCTGAAATTTCAAGAAGTGGCACAGTCAAGTGGAAATCAAACACATATTGAAACCCTTTTTTAAAAGAAATCGGTGTTGTCTGAAATGCAAAGAGTGAAAGCACAAGGAGCGCTAGTTCGATCATGGTTTCAAGATATAGACCAGATGGATTTGCCGTCAAAATTCTTCTTTAGTCTAGAAAAAAAAAAAAAACGGTCAAGAACGTGTTATACATTCTTTATTTTCTGAGACTGGCTCTCTGATATCAGACCCTATTGAAATTCGTAAAAGAGCAAATGTTTTTTATGAAAAACTCTATAGTTGTGAGCACCAGGAGAATCAGGTTGTTGAGCAGTGTTTCTTTGAGGACCTGCCAAAGGTCTCTGAGGACTCTAATGCAGCACTCAAGAGGGCTATAAGCCTAGGTGAACTGCACGAAGCTCTCCAAAGCATGGAGAATGGTAAGGCTCCTGGGATAGTTGGGATCCCAGTTGAGTTCTATAAAACCTTTTGGCCTGTGATAGGGGATGACCTGCTGGCAGTTCTCAGTGACAGCCTAGTCGGAGGACTTCTGCCGCTGAGCTGTAGAAGAGCGGTCCTTACCCTTTTGCCAAAAAAAGGTGATGTGAGAGACATAAAAAACGTCTCAGGTTACAGATGTAACCCTGGTTCCCTGAGAAGGGAACGAGACGCTGCGTGGTAACGCATTGGGAACCTTCTGCGTGATGTCGTCACTGAAGCACTCATGTATCTAACCAATCGCATAGCGAGACGTCAGAGACGGGTGACGTCACGGACCAGGAAACTATAAAGCATACCCGGATGCAGAGCACGCTAGCTTCTGGGTAAGTCTGAAACAAGTGCTCACAAGTATGCAGGGGGTACGGCAAGAGACGCAGCGTCTCGTTCCCTTCTCAGGGAACCAGGGTTACATCTGTAACCTGAGACGTTCCCTTTCGAGGGAACTATCGACGCTGCGTGGTAACGCATTGGGAACGCTATCCCAACTGTGCCGTAGCGGCAAATACTTGCCAAGTTATCTTGACAGGACTGAAGACCCCGGAGTGGAGCCGACATCAAGGTTATAGAACCTCATAAATGTGTGCTGGCATGACCAACCAGCTGCATCACAGATGTCACTGATGGAGACACCCGACATCAGAGCTTTTGATGCCGCCATACCCCTGGTAGAGTGGGCACGAAGACTTAAAGGAGAAGGCTGTCCGGCCACCTCATATGCAAGTGTGATGGCCTCGACCACCCACTTGCTCATCCTCTGCTTGGATACGGGGCCCCCCTTCTTAGGGGACCCATAACAGACAAACAGCTGATCAGTTTTACGCCACAGGGCAGCTCTCTGGACGTACGTATCCAAAGCCCTTACTGGGCAGAGCAGATTTAGTCTTTCCTGATCCAAGGATTTAAAAGGAGGAGGATGGAAGGCCTGGAGCACGATGGGGCCTGGGACATGGGTAGGGACCTTAGGGACATAGCCTGGTCTAGGATGCAGGAATGCCTTCACCATTCCTGGAGCAAATTCAAGATATGAAGGCGCAACTGACAGTGCTTGTAAATCTCCTATCCTTTTCAGAGAAGTGATAGCGAGTAAGAAAATAGTCTTTAGAGTGAGGAACCTCTCAGGAACCTCCTCTAGTGGTTCGAAGGGCGCCTCGGCCAACCCTTGTAAAACCACGGCCAAGTCCCCAGGCCGGAACCCTTGTGCGCACTGGAGGCCTCAACCTCAGTGTGCCACGGAGGAAGCGAGTGACCAGGGGGTCTCGACCCACCGAAAGGACACCCTCAGGAGGAATGTGAAAGGCGGAAATAGCCGCAACGTAAACCTTCAATGTCGAAGGAGATAGGCCCTCCGAGAACTTTTCTTGGAGGAAAGTTAGCACATAGCTAATAGAAGCGTGGACAGGATCCACATTATTGCGCCTGCACCAGGCAGAAAACAAATTCCACTTGTATAAATAAAGCTTCCTCGTGGCGGGAGCTCTGGAGTTCAGAATGGTTTCCACAACCTCGGTTGGGAGACCTGCATCTATGAACCTGGCCCCCTCAGAGGCCAGGCCCACAGCTTCCATAGTTCTGGGCGGGGATGTATTATCAGCCCGCCTGCTTGCGACAGGAGGTCCTGTCTGAGGGGAAGCTCCATTGGGGAGCCCGTCTAATAGGGACACTAGGTCCGAGAATCATATTCTGGTTGGCCAAAAGGGGGCTACCAGTAGTAGGCTGACCCCCTCCCGGCGTACTTTCTCCAGAACTCCCGGGAGCAAGGCGATCGGGGGAAATGCGTACAGACGCCGCCTCGGCCACGTCTGTACCATGGCATCCAGCCCCAGAGGTGCTGGATGGGTAAGGGAGTACCAGAGCGGGCACTGGGATGACTCTCCCAAAGCAAATAGGTCGACTTCTGCGCGACCGAAGTTTTTCCACAGGAGATCCACCACTTCCGGGTGGAGTCTCCACTCCCCGGGCCTCGGACCCTGCCTCGACAGGGCGTCCGCTCCCAAATTTTGGTGCCCCGGGATGTAAGCTGCTCTCAGGGAGAGCAACTTCCCTTGGGCCCACAGGAGGATCTGACGGGCCAAGTAATAAAGTTGGCGAGACCGCAAACCCCCCTGATGGTTTATATAGGCGACCACTGCCGTGTTGTCCGTTCGGACCAGCACGTGATGACCTCTCAGGTCTGGGAGAAAGTGTTTCAATGCCAGAAACACCGCCATCATCTCCAGCCGATTTATATGCCAGGAGAGTTGATGGACCTCCCATAAGCCCTGAGCTGGGCGACCACTCATGATCGCCCCCCAGCCCGTGAGGGAAGCATCTGTCGTAAGCATTACGCGACGACCAGAAGTCCCCAGCACGGGTCCCTGGGACAGAAACCAGGGATCTTTCCACATGACCAGAGCACGAAGGCATCGTCGTGAGACTTTGATCATGCGAAAAGGATTTCCCCTCGGGGAGAATCCCCTGGTTCTGAGCCACCACTGTAAGGGTCTCATGTGCAGGAGGCCAAAAGGTATCACGTTGGACGCAGCTGCCATCAGACCCAACAGTCTCTGGAACTGTTTTACAGTGAGTGACTGGCCTAGTTTCACCCCTTTCACGGCCGTTAGGATGGCACTCACACGAGCGGGAGACAGATGTGCCCGCAACGTGGTGGAGTCCCAAACTACACCCAGATAAGTGATAGTCTGAGCCGGAACTAGCACACTCTTTTTGGCGTTGAGCCTCAGCCCAAGCTTCTCCATATGACGCAGAACAACATCTCGATGCTGGACTGCCAGTTGCTCTGACTGAGCTAGAATCAACCAGTCGTCGATGTAATTCAGTACGCGGATGCCCTGAAGCCTCAGCGGGGCTCAGAGCCGCATCCACGCACTTCGTGAATGTGCGGGGTGATAATGATAGGCCAAACGGAAGAACCCTGTATTGGTAAGCTTCGCCCCCGAAAGCAAACCTGAGGAACTTCCTGTGAGAAGGATGGATGGACACATGAAAGTATGCATCTTTCAGGTCTATCGCCACAAACCAGTCCTCGGACCTGATCTGTGGGACAATCTGTTTGAGTGTAAGCATCTTGAATTTGAGCTTTTGAATTGAGCGATTTAACACACGTAAATCTATTATAGGACGCAGTCCTCCATCCTTCTTTGGAACAATGAAGTAGCGGCTGTAAAAACCTGACAGCTTGCTGGGAGGAGAGACCCTTTCTATAGCTCCTTTTTGCAAGAGTGTCGTAACCTCTTGTTCCATAACCAGAGACTGCTCGGGGGTCACCACTGTGGGAAGGACCCCGTTGAATCTGGGCGGGCGAGACCCGAACTGTATTCTGTAACCCTTTTCTATCATGAGCAGTACCCAATTCGATATGTTTGGAAGGAGTTTCCACTCTGCCAAAAAATCTACTAAGGGAACCAGTCTCTCGGGACTGGCCTCTGGTGTTTTTTGAGCACTTGACTCGATGCTCTGACGCGGCGCGCCGGCAGATGATAACCGAATCAAGTGGCCGGCCCTCCTCGAAGGGTCGGCGGGGACCGCCGTGCCCTAACGCACACTGGGTGGCAGTGTTGACGGACTGATCCCCTGAGGGTGCCGAAGGGAAGCGGGGGTTAGATATAATTTTCCCCGGCTTCCTTCGGAGGGGACCACCCTCAGTGGGTCCTGACCCACAGATATCAGGACCGCTTCGAAGCCTTCCGAGCGACAATAACGGCCCGCAGGTCCGTTTTGCCCTTGGGAGGCTTCTTCTGAGCGGACCGACCCGATCCCCAAGCTGTTTGCGGGGGAGCACGGGCGGCCACGCTCACTTTTTGTTGCGCTCTGTGGTGCGCTGAGGAGCTCGTGGACGGCCGAGGCTGCTCCCGCTCAGCAGCCTCGGGGGGAACTATAGAGCGGCGGGGGATGAACCTCTGGAACGCCGCTGCCTGTTTTTTAGACTCCTGGAACCTCTCGACGACTGTATTTACAGCGTTGCCGAAGAGGCCCACAGGAGACAGCGGCGCGTCCATAAGGGCAGCTTTGTCTCGCTCCCTTATGTCCGAGAGGTTCAGCCACAAATGTCTCTCCGTGGCCACCAAGGCTGCCATAGACCGGCCGATTTCTTTGGCCGTCTCTTTGGTGGCACGGAGAGCTAGATCAGTTGCCATCCTGATCTCTTGGATGCAATCAAATGTGGCCTCCCCGCTCTCATCAATCTCCCCCAGCAGGTCCGCTTGATAGGCTTGGAGCAGCGACATAGTGTGTAAACATGCCGCTGCCTGACCTGCTGCCGTGTATGCTTTGCCCACCAAGTTAGATGTAGTTCTTAGCGGCTTGGTGGGCAACGTCGGGGCTTTCAGCGACGACGCCGACTCGGGTGAGAGATAGCCCGCAAGTGTCTCTTCAACCCGGAGCATCGCCGCGTAGCCGTGCTGTCTCAACCCTATTATATTGCTGTATACAGACGTTTGTGGGCTGTATACACGATGCTGCACGGGCCTTCTCCACGACCTCGACACCTCAGTGTGGAGGTCCGTGAAAAAAGGCAAACCCCGACGCTGGGGTAGCGACCGAGCGGGCAGAAAGCGCTCATCCAACTTGCTTTTAGGTCTAGACTCTGCCCGCTCTGCTGAGTCTCCGCTCGGCCAATCGATCTTTAATTTGGCAACAGCCCTGGTCACTACCTCGGAGTCTCATAGGCTGGGGAAGAGGATGGCGGGTCCTCATCCCCGGCCTCGACGCTCACCACATCAACCTCCTCGGAGGAAGAGAGATGAAGCGCCGGTGCCTCTCTCTGGGGGGAAGAAACCGCAACGCGTGCTTCCGACACCCGGGGAGAGACACTGGGGCTGGCGGGTAAAGGGCGAGATAAGGCTGGGCCCGTCTCAACCCCCTCCGCCAGCTCCATTTGCGAACCCCACGACAAAAGCCGGCGCTGTGCCTCAGCAGCAGCAGGACCCGTACCGCGAGGAACGCTCGCCAAGGCACCCTCCTCGAAGAGTGCCCGGCGAGATCTCAACACTCTGAGGGTTAGTTTCTCGCAATGCACGCAGACAGCTCCCTCGAGAGCTGCCTGGGCATGCTCAACCCCCAGACAAACGACACACATATCGTGTGTGTCCCCATCCGGAATATATCTGGGACAGGGATGCACACACTTCTTGAATCGTTTTTCTTCCGCCATTATAACTGTCTTTCTTATATATATATATGGTGTAGTGCAACTCTTGTCCTCAGACGAAGAGATATTTTGTCTTTTTTTTCAATAATAAGGAGACAAACAACACCAAATAAGACAGACAAGATAACATAGAGCGCTTTGTTGAAGACACAGAAGCTAGCGTGCTCTGCATCCGGGTATGCTTTATAGTTTCCTGGTCCGTGACGTCACCCGTCTCTGACGTCTCGCTACGCGATTGGTTAGATACATGAGTGCTTCAGTGACGACATCACGCAGAAGGTTCCCAATGCGTTACCACGCAGCGTCGATAGTTCCCTCGAAAGGGAACTGGCGACCTGTATCCTTGTTGTGCTGTGACTATAAGTTGCTTTCAAAAGTGTTAGCTACTAGACTAGGAAGGGTTTTGGAGGAGGTAATCCACTCTGCTCAGTCCTATTGTATACCTGGACGATCAATTTTTGATAATATCCATTTAACCCTTTAACACGTACGATCACACCGGTGTGATCAGTCTTGGCTGGCCCCAGGAGCGTACGATCACACCGGTGTGATTAGAACGTTCAGTGCATTACGTGATCAACTGCCAAATTCAAATGTGCGCGCGCTTTTAAACTGGCGCTAAACCAGAGACGGATGCGCGCAGCGCTTTTCATATATCACATATATGCAGTGTTTTCAACCAAATAATGTTCATTTCAGGTTTCAGACATTTAAATACACATGAGTACTAACAAAACAATATATTTAGAGTTTGTAAAATACACAATGATGTCTATAGAAGCGGAAATACAAACCCTTTCCATTATAACTTGACGACACGTTTAATTCATATCAGATACACATTGTGAAAGTAACTTAAAAGCTTACTCTATTCTTCCCCAGTTCACCGGCACACTTACTTTCATGTATTTCGGGAGAAGTGGATAAATTCACGGGTTGTAAATCCAACAGATCCGATCTTCTGCGCGGGTGCAAATAACATGGCGGCGCCATCGCTCATATGGCTCAACTAACCATCGTTATAAAAGGTGTTTAAACAGCAAAACACTTCACTTGCACAATTGGCAATCGGAATATATTAGATATTCATGCTATAGTTAACAAATTTGTGAATATTTTGAATAAAAAAGGAAAAATTAAATGAAAGCAGATGATCAGTCATACAGCGCTGCGGTGTGTCACGTAACAAGCAATGACGCGTCACCATGGAAACCATAAAGTGATACGTTCTAAATAACGGTCGCCTTAAAAAACTCACGCTGGGGGGGTCAGCCAGAATATTTGAAACTTACGTGCGAAAGGGTTAATAAGAGATTTAATTGATGTTTCTAAAGTTATGGGTATAGATAAGGGTTTGATTTCCTTAGATCAAGAGAAAGCGTTTGATCGTGTAGAACATGACTATTTGTGGAAAACTTTACATGCATTTGGTTTTAGTTATGATTTTATTAGATATATAAAAGTTTTATACAATGACATTGAGAGTGTATTGAAAGTTAACGGTGGCTTATGTGCTCCTTTTAAAGTGTGTCGTGGGGTAAGGATGTTCTAGGATGTTCTCTGTCTGGGTTACTTTACACATTAGCAATCGAACCACTTTTAAATAAATTGAGAAGAGTTTTAGAAGGGGTATCATACAGCCGGTAAAAGTGCTTTAGTTTTATCAGCATATGGATGATGTCATCATAATAGTAAATAAGCAAAATGATGTAGACACATTATTAAGAACACTAAGGGATTTTGAAGTTCATCTCTTCAGCTAGAATAAACTGGGGTAAAAGTGAAGCAGTGTAGTAGGGAAAGTGGAAAGAAAGAGGGTTCCAACCCTCCCCAAGGGGTTAACTTGGAAAAAAGATGGTTTAAAATATTTGGGAGTGTTTATAGGAGATGAAATGATTGTTCAAAAAAATTGGGAAGGAATAATTAAAAAACTTCAAGGTCGTTTAATGAAATGGAAATGGATTGTAAAAAATTTATCATATAGAGGACGTACCCTTATTATTAATAATTGGTGGCTCTTCTCTATGGCACCGACTGGCTGTATAGACCCACCTGCATATTTACTTGGGAAAATCCAATCCATATTGATAGATTTTTTTGGGAAAAAAATGCATTGGATACCCATAATTATTGTATTTACCTAAAGAAGAAGGAGGGCAAGGGCTGTACATTTACAAAGTAGGACTGCAGCTTTTCGTTTACAGTTTATACAGCGATTCTTACTGGCCCAGAGAATTTATCTGGAGGCCAGTGACCAGTATGATTTTAAAGACTGTTGGAGGACTATGCTTGGATAAATCTTTGTTCTTGTTGGATCCCAAAAAAGTCAACGCATTCAGGATGCCGGCGTTTTACAGGAATCTTTTTAAAGTATGGGATCTCTTCCAGGTGAAAAGAACTGATCCTGTGTCATCTCTATTCTGGCTATTGAAAGAACCCCTGATCTATGGATCACGTTTGGACATTTTAGGTGCATGTGGGGCAATGACTACAGCATTCATTAAATCGAAGATCATAACGATTGGTCGTTTAATCGAAGTGGCTGGCCAAGTTTTGGTAAAGCTGAGGATGTAGCTGTTCTTTTAGGAGTGAAATCCATTCGAATTGTTACACAAGTATTACAGAAATTACAATCTGCTTTTATAATAGAAGAATTAAAAATGCTTCAAGGTTACAGTGAAGGAGAATGTATCCCTAATGAAAAGGACCAGTTTCCAAATCTGCTTCTTTCACAAGATTTAGGATTGTACAGGATTTTTTTTGGAACCTGAAAAGGTGACCGATATGGATTTGTATGAAAGTAATGGAAAATGTTTTTATAAAGCTTGTGTAAAAGTTTTTAACAAAAGGGGATTACATGAAAGAGTCGACACACCGTGGCGTACTGTTTTTAAGATGAGTAATGATGTTAGACCAGAATGGAGAGCACTGTACAAGCCACCGTTAACTAAAAGAGCTGGAGATCTACAATGGCGAATTCTGCATGGCATTATTGCTGTAAATGCTTTTATTTCTGTTTTAAATCCAGATATTAGCAATGAATGTCCCTTTTGTTTTCAGAGAGAGACCATTTTCCATACTTTTTTGTATTGCTCAAGACTTAAACCTTTATTTGATGGTTTGCAAATATTTTTAATTGTTTTAGTGAGAGTTTTTCTGTGCAGACTTTTATTTTGGGTTTTAAATATGTTCAAAAAAGAAAGAATGATTGTCAGTTGCTTAATTTTATTTTGGGAAAAGCCAAAATGGCCATTTACATTAGTAGAAGAGAAAAAATTGAGCAAAGAATCGATCATAATGTTGAAAGGGTGTTTGCAGCTATGATCAAATCAAGGCTTCAATTGATTTTCGTTTTTACAAAGCTATGGACTCCTTAAATATTTTTGAAAGAATATGGTGTCATAGAGGAGCTTTGTGTTCCATTATTGAAAATGAACTTCATTTTGCACTCTTTTTATAAGATGTCTTAAATTTGGTGGAAATTTTGATGTTATGTGACTTGATGTGATTTTTGTAGTTTTGTTAAATAAAGATGATTGAAAAATCAAAATCTCTCTCTCTCTCACACACACACACACACACACACACACACACAATCTCAGGGTTAGAATGACACAGGGACAGGACATTGTACATTCATGGCAACAAGTATTGGCAGTACAATTTTTGTGTTTCACAAAGTTTGCTGCTTCTGCATTTGAGATGATTCTGTGCTGGAAAACATGATAAGCATTTCATACATTTTAAAGCTTTTATTGGCTAAAACATTCAATATACACAAAGAGTCAATATTTACAGTGTTGAGACTTCTTCTTAACCTCTGCAATTTCCCTGGTTTTGCTGGATATCAGCTTCTGGACCAAATCTGATTCATTCTTGTCTTGTGACATGCTGCTCCATCATGCTGGAAAATGCACGGATCATCACCAAACTGCTCCTGGATCAGAACAATCTGGTTCTTTCAGATGCAATTTTCTTTCCAGCAATTTCCTTGCATGTAAGGCTATTTTGAAGCGAAACGATGGTGGCTGCATGTCTTTCTTTAGAGGTTACCGTTGCACAAGAATACAATGACTGGAAGCACTTCTTCCCTCTTTTTATATAGCAATCAGTCTGCTCTTATAATTCATTCTGAATAATAGAGTGATTTTCCTGACTAGTACTCGATTCGTGAAATTATGTTATCTGGTCAATGCAAGGGCCAAAAAAGGTTACGTTTTTCTGATAAAGTTCTTTTTTTTTCTTTGTCCAATGAAGCTTTTGTGTCACGATTTAAAATGCATCTTAACACTCTTCTCAATAATCTAAAATCAATGTGAATCAACACCACAACAACTGAAGCAGCAAACTTTGCAAAACAAAATTTGTCACTTTTGACCATGACTGTATGTTCACTTACCAAGTAGTTTTGGTTTCAAAGTAGCGTTAGTTGAAAACACAGATCTCTGTTCGCTGTAAACTGTACATGTGTATTTTCCTTCATCTCCATCTCTCAGTTTGTCCAGATGGAGGGAGAAGTTTCCATCTTCAATCTGATCAGTAAAGAAATGAGCTCTATCATGATACTTCTGCTGCTGGGCCTCTGGTCGACTCTCTCCATCTTGATACAGATGAACTAAAGTAGCGTCTTTTCTCCATTCCACCTTCAGATCCTCTGATGGTAAACGTTTATCACAATAACAGGGCAAAACTACTGAAGATCCCAGAGGAAAAACCAGAGGTGCAGAGGACACTTTCACTGTAAAAAAAAACAAAAAAAACAAAAAAAAAAAACACGTTTGCTCATAATATGACATTTTGTAAAAAAAAAAAAAAAAAAAAAAAAAAAAAAAAAAAAAAAAAAAGTGAATGGTATTTTGCACACAATGCAGTATTGAGATTCGAGAATTACTGTATTTCTGCATAATTCACACTTTTCTTTTAATTATCAATTGATTTAGTTTGAAAACTTGATTATTCAAAAAAGATAAAGTTTCAATATACTAAACAAGAACATTTTCTCTGTTTTATGTTTCTTCCTGTGCGTTTGAGACAAATAAGCAGAGCAGAGGTGTGATCCAGATGCACCATGGGTACTTTTACACTAGCACTGGATAAAGTTGTTTAGTTATTATGTATTTAGTGGTATTTCTACCAATAACAGACACTAAATGATTCCAGAAAATATGATATGATCAAATGTTTGAGAATAAAGTGAGAACAGCACTCACAACAGTACGGAAGCCCTGAGAGGCCATGGATTATTCACGAGTTTGTGTGCCCATATAATCTTAGCGTAAGTGGTAAACAGATTTGGCTTGCTGTCTGCTATAGAGGGGCTCGGAAAGAATATCCTACTCGAGCTCCGATTGCCCCCCTATAACAGGCAAAAATAAGTACAAAAGGAGGAGAAGGGGAGGAGGGATGCCAAAAGAACAACAGGAAGAGGTAAGATGCTGGTTTTATACCTTGGTATTAATAGGAAGATTAGATGGGCATACTCCTCCCGAAATTACGTTTATTAACTTCACTTATTTTTTTCTTTTTCGTTTTCTTGTAATCTCAACTTAATTTTCTTGATATCTGGACACAACAAAACATATTTTCTTGTTATTACTACTTAATTTTTCTGTGTACTTGAAAATAAATAAAATGAGAATAAGCTTTGAAAATAACAATTAAATCACATCAATTACTGCTAATTTATTAAGAGACAGTAACCTACACATTTTATTTGTGTAAAATTCTTTTAGAGCTCCTTGGATTTGACCCACTTTATGTTTATTTTAAAAACAATTTTAAACAAAATTATATTGTAATAATTTATATATGCAACTTAACATTTATAATATTGTATTTAAAGGCACAATATGTAAGATTTTTGCATTAAAATATACAAAACCTACTTGCACAGTGTACTTTACTTTACTTTTGTACTTACATTATGCCAAATGTTTCCAACAATGTTTAAATCCAGAGAAATTCACAGTTTTAACCAGTGTAACAGACTGTGTCATTATGTGTCACCCTTGATTTCCTGTTCTGCTTCCATAAAAACCATTGATACACCAAAGACACTTTAATATTAGGGCCTGGTTTCACAGACAGGGCTTATATTAAGTCAAGAGCTAAATGAGCATTGATGTAGTTATTCATTAATGATGGAACAGTATTTTAAAGTGTTACCTCTTTGGTTTCTTCTTGCACTTGAACAGACAAATACACACATAATTATGTCAAAAAATCTGTAAACAGTCGGTTTTTGATTTAAGCCGGTTACACACTGTACTGTATTTATAATAGTCTTTTACGATTGTTGCTTGTCAGACTGAACAAACATGATCCTCTTGTCAGCTGTCATTAATGTCAGACTGTACGACAGTGAAAACGTGTTAAAAACGGATGCAAACAAGAAGACTTGTCCAGAGTTTTATTTCATCCCACGACATGTGCGGTGACTGTGAGCTTCATTACAGTATGTGGGATTGAAATGATGGCTAAAGCCGCGCACACACATAACGATTGTAAGGCCGATTATGAATGTAAATTGATACTTATGACTGATCGCGCTCAAATGCATCCAGTCAGAGCCAGTTGCGTTCAGTCTGCGATTACAGTTGGTGTTCAAATTCCGTGTGTAAGTATATAAATCTGTTTCAGTCGCAGGAAACAATCGCTGTGTTACTATTGTGTAACATTATATTGGATCCGTGCATTCAGTCTTAAAGTGACAGCAGACTAATAATCCTGTCTGTGTAATTAATATTAATCAAACTACAAAAGCCAAAGAGAAAATTCACTCACTGATCTTGACTGAATAACTGTTGAAACTATATATTTGTGATGTATATTTTATTTATAAAGTGCAGTGTTACTTTACATTTGATTACAGTTTCTGTATGTGAATATTAGACCTACCTGAATATCTTAAATCATTGTCTATTTCATTTGTATCTTTGGTCAGTTTATTTATTGTGCTTTTGCTAATTGTTTTTTTTTTTATTTCAAATTTAATTACTGAGTGTTTACTTGTCTCTAATGCTTGTATTAGTTATGTGGTATTTATGTTAAAATTATAGGCTAATGTTACTTGTGTAATTGTTATTTAGCCTGTTGATTTTTGGTCATGGTATTCAGCTGCAACGAGGGGTTTGGCAAAAAGATTCAAATACATGTGAATATCTATTTTTTTTTTTTTTTTTACCTTATTGGAATCGAAATTAGGAATCAATAATATAGAATTAAGAATCAGAATCGATAAGCAGAATCAGAATCTAAAATTCAAATGATACCCAACTCTATCTCTAATGCAGGACAAACCCATATCAGAGGTGAATAAAACATGTACTGTCCCATCCAGGAATACATGTTCAGAGTTCATAGAGGAGGTCCTTTACTATCTAAAGAATTAATGTTTAGATCAGTGGATCATTACAGTATTTCACAGTTATATTTATGACTGTATTTACATTGACTAGTTATGTGATAATACAAATGTAATACTGTAAATAATCCACCAAATGAAATCGTGTGGCGAACTGAAAAGAAAACAGAAAAAAAAAAAATAAAAAAAAAATGCATACAATTACTTTTCCAAAATGGGCGGAAATGATCAATCAGGAAGTAAAGAGGAAATGGTATAAAAGGAAGGGGAAACTGAAGGAAGACAGGTAAAACATTTTATTCTTTTATACAGATTTATACAGATGGATCTAAGGACCCAGTGAGTCAGAAAGTGGGTATAGGAGTGTATATTCCCAGATTTAAGTCACAAATAATCTTAAGATAAGTGATAATTATCTGTATATTCCACAGAATTAAGTGCTATAATAGTAGGATTGCAGTGGGTTGAACAGGTTAAGCCAAATAGGGTTGTAATTTGCTCAGACTCTTCATCAGCTCTCAAAAGTATAATGTCAACAAGAACTGATAGAGAAGACCTGTTGGTGGAAATTTATACATTATTATACAGACTGAAAGCAGAGGGTATAGTAGTATATTTCTGTTGGGTACCAGCACACATAGGGATAGTAGGGAATGAAAAGGCTGATCAATTAGCAAAAGAAGCATTAAAGAAAAACTTGGTGGATATTAAGGTACCCCTGGGAAGAAGTGAGGTAAAATCAGTGATAAATAAGGAAATAATAAAACTGTGGCAACAAAGGTGGGAAAATAGTAGTACAGGCAGATGGTATTATAATATTGAAAAATCAGTAAGGAAAAATGGACAGTTTTATGGAAGACATAGAAAGGAAGAAGTTATGATATCAAGATTAAGGTTTGGACATACAGGATTAAAGTCAACACTTGCAATAATGGGGAAGCATGAAAATGGTATGTGTGATGCGTGTGATGTATTAGAAACAATAGAGCATGTGTTTTTTAAGTGTAATAAATATCATGATGAGCGTAATAGTCTTTCAGCAACATAAAGAATAAACCAGTGAGTGTAGCTGACCTATTGGGAAAGGGTTTGAGAGATAATCAGGTATATATGGCGGTTGTAATCTTTTTAAAGTGTACAGGATTAGAGCATAGGATCGATGTAGTAATGCGCTCACCCATCTCAGAGAGTGAGGAGCCTACTGTGGAAGCTGGAGGAGCTGAACACGCAGCGCCAGTTAAAGCATGGGATCTGATCCTTTGGGGGTGGGTGGGGCAATTAAATAAAAATTATACAGATACATCACCCATGCAAGTAAATAAGTTATACAGTAGGTGGCGGTAATACTCCAAAGGAGTGAATGCCATATAACAAGAGAAGAAGAAGAAGAAGGAAGACAGGTAAAAAGAGAAAAAAAAAAAAGAGAGAAAGAAACGTGTTGGTTACTGAAGTGGGACACATGCTACCTGAACCGAAGGCCTGCCATTGTTGTTGCTGGATTTTCTGTGCGCTGACCGGGTGCAATCCTAAAGTGACGTCAGGAACTGAGCTCTGCACTGTTTGCCTTCCTGGTGCAACATACCTCCAGCTACCTCCCAGTTTGACTCGCCTACTACAGGTATTCGCATTGGTTGACTCCGACATCTTCTAACCTCACGGGAAATCGCCTAACCTGTTCCTTGGCAACCGGACGCGATCGCAGAGTGACGGCGGAATTGATCTCCGGAATGGTTCATCTGCCGGGTGCAACGTAACCCAAGTTTGTCTCGCCTGCCCAGGTATTCGCATTGAAATCCCCAAACTACTTCCAGGGCTCTCCGTCCAGTAGTGTGGCCGTTACGCAGCCAGCAACCATAGCAACACACACACACACGCACGCAAACACGCTCGCTTCCTCACTACAAATGCACTGAACGAGATGATCGCTGGTCTGTTTTTGTTTTTGTTTTTTTGTTTTATATTGTGGTTGTTTGAAATTTAGTAATTTTCTGTGAAAACTGGTTAAAAGGAAAGAAAAATCGATTGTGAATTATGCAATGTGAATCACAGAATGTTTTTTGGTATTTTGGTTGTTACTGACAAAAGAAATATACAAATTCTGTTGAAAAATGAATTGAGTAACTGTCTTGTGTTTTTTTCCCCCTTTAAATAACATTTATCTTGATCTGAAAGCCTTCATTCAGTGACTGTCATTTAAGCCATTTTGAATGGCGTTTTTTTTTTTTGTATCGGTGGTTTATGAGCTGTACCGGGAAACTAAAATTATTATTTTTTCTTGACAAGTTTTGACTTGTCTGGCGCCCGAACAATTGAAACTTTAATGCTTTAAGTTAAATCGGGGCGGCCACCGTTACAGAAGTGGCGCCCGAACAGGGACTTGAACTCTTTGAAAAAAAAAAAATTGTGTGAACTGAACCCAAACTTTGGGTAAATACCAAAGACTTTGAACTTGATTTTTGAATTTTGAATTTGTGATCTCTGAATATTTGCTGCTGGGGAACTCTGAGAACTCTTTGCATTATCTGGTTGGACATTGAACATTATTTTTGTGTGTGTGATTTAATTGAATTGGATATTGAGTATTTTTGTGCTTTATGAACTTTGGTGAACTGTTGTTTTGGAAAACTGTGTCAAGCCATTCAAGTCAAGGGACTGGTGTGACTACCAATATAACAAGTATCACTTTAAGAACTGTTGGGTCAATTTTGTGTTAAAAAAAAAAAAAAAAAAATTGTAAACCTCTGTGAATTGGTAAATTCTGTATATATTTTTTTGGATTATGAAAGTGTAATCCCTCTGTAGTTTGTTATTTTGGTGCCCCATTTCCCCCAAAGAATTTACATAGGCCCATCAGTATTTCCTTTAATTTTTTTTTTTTTTACAATTTGACATTGCCATTTTACACACACGTCAACCATGGCCCATACCCCCCCATCACCATCCACTTTTGTGGCAATTGATCCTCCAGATATTGCAACACCCAATTGGGCCCCGGTGCAACAAACTCCACAACAACCACGACAACCACTTCATGTTCCCACCTTCTACTCCACACCCACCCACTTTCCTAGTCCTCCTCCAAGAGCCCAGGTGCGCTTTGCTATTCCACCACCAGGGGAAAATGCTCCTCCACTAACCGATGCTATGCAGTTGTGCACCTCCACAGAAACTACGCAAACGTCGCCTCCTTCAGGAATACAGCAGGACTTGCCTGGATATCTCCCAACTCCTGGCAGAGGAATTTATCAATTGTCAGCGCAAGTACAAGGGAACTGGGATATCCTGTTTAATCACCTCAAGCAGCAGGACGAAGCTCTGAAAGTACTCACCAAGGAACTTGCAACTGCAACTTCACAGCATGATGCCAAGATTGAAACCTTGACTGATAAAATTAAATCCAACCACCAACAGCTTCAGAACACGATCACTGCTCAGAGACAAAATGAAGAAGAGGACACTGATCAACTGACAAAAGCCCTGAAAGTGATGGTAGGGAGAACTAAAGAAAAGTGAACGCACCATAGTCTCTGAAGTTCAGTTCATGGTACAACAATTGCAGCTAGAGGTGCAAAAAGACATTCAGAGCATGCAGCAAAGTGTTCAAAAGGACTGTGACCAACTTACCCATGAGATTAGTCAATGTAATGTCCAACTGAATACCTTCAGCGACTCCCTGAAAGAGCTAAAAGAAGAAATGGTTAGTTATTTCAAGACACCTGGAAAAACTCTGACTGATTTTCAAAGCTTACCTAAATCACCCATTTACACCTCCGCTGCAGAAGGTGAAACAGCCCCCCACACAACCCCGTCTATATTTCCACTTCCTCCGCACCCAACATCTATGGTCAAGAGTGATCATTTGAAGCTTACCTTCCCCACATTTGGCAGACCATCGGATGATAGTGACCCTCTGTTATATTTAACCAGGTGTCAAGACTTTATGGCATTACACCCTTTGGATGATGCAGACATTCTGGCAACCTTTCGCACTGTCCTCTATGGAACCGCACGGGACTGGTGGGAAGTGGCAAGGTCCTCTGTTAGCACCTGGAATGAGTTTGAGACAGCATTTCTCTCAGCATTTCTCTCTGAAGACTATGAAGACGAGCTAGCTGAGCGTGTACGCACCAGAATTCAAGGAGAAAAGGAGCCCATTAGAGATTTCGCTTTCACTTACAGAGCTCTATGCAAGCGCTGGAAACCTTCACTGACAGAGAATGAGTTGGTTAAAATGATACTAAAGAATATTAAACCATACCTCGCCAGTCAACTTCGCAGTAGAGTAAGTACAGTGGATGAACTGGTAAAACTTGGTCATCAGCTGGAAAAAGACTATGCTCAACAGTTTCATTATGATGGGCGGACAGTCACTACACCTAAGCCTACCTCCAACCGGCAAGCTGAAAGACCAGTCGTCCAGTGCTGGAGATGTAAAGGTCAGCATCCACCTGGCAACTGTCCACAATACTCCGTTTTGCCTTCCCCATCACCTCAAAATCCACATCAAACTGCAGGAAATAAGCGAACTTTTCCCTCACAGAAGACGGGAGGAATGCCATCCAGTAACGCTCTGACCGTCACACCCCCATCCCAGCCATCTGCCAAAACAGAACCTTTAACTTCTAAACGTGAGTCCATACCTCAGCAGTTAGTTGTGCCTGTAACCATTGGCCACTGGACAGGAAAGGCTATCATTGACACAGGGGCAAGCTATACTCTCTTACATGAGAGCTTGTGGACCGAGCTCGCCTCCGCTGACACACTCTGCCTTTGGTCCCTTGGACCCCTCTACTTGGCAAATGGCGAGACTGCAGTACCTGTAGGGTGGACAAAAACAGATATAACCCTCCACAACCAAGTCTTTTCCATACCTGTAGCCATCCTTTCCTCCAAAGCTCTAGTGTACTCTGTGGTCTTAGGATTGGATTTTATATTCACCAGTGGGCTGCAGATCAATGTTGCAGATGGGAAATATTCTTTCAAGTCCACTCCCAACAAGGAATATCCTTTCCAGCCTGGACAAGCTAGCATTCCTGCTAGAAGAATTCTGCATCTGGAAAAGAAAGCACACAGAAAAAGGTCAGACCAAACTCTCTCACTGTTCAGCTCTATTCCTCCACCGCAAATCACAAGGGTATCCCAGCCTCCAGATAATCTGGATGACCAAACTTTAATAAGGACTCTAGTAGACAAAGCACACTTACCTTCTGAAAGAAAGTTTCAACTACTTCATCTCCTAGAGAACAATCCTCAAGTCTGTACTCTCCAGCTCGGAAGAACAACTGTACTCCAGCATTGTCTTTATACTGTCCACCCTGTACCCATCAAACAGCGTCCATATCGATTAACCCCAGAGAAACAAGATGTGGTACAAGAACAAGTTAAAGAAATGTTAAAAAATGGTCTCATCGAACCTTCACACTCTGCTTGGGCTTCACCCATTGTCCTGGTCCCAAAGAAGGATGGCAGCTTGAGATTCTGTGTGGATTACAGGAGGGTCAATGCTATCACTGAGAGAGATGCCTATCCTCTACCTAATATTACTGAGATCTTGGAATCCCTCTCCGGCTCAGTTATTTTCTCCAGCATTGACCTCAACAGTGGGTACTGGCAGGTAACAATGGAACAAGAGAGCAAGTCCAAGACTGCCTTCATCGCTCCATCTGGGTTATACCAGTTCAATGTGATGCCCTTCGGGCTGAAGAATGCTCCAGCAACATTTCAGCGATTAATGGAGACTGTGCTAGGTGAACTACGAGGAAGAATATGTTTTGTGTATATTGATGATATTATCATTTACTCACCCTCTGTCACCCAACACTTCCAGGATCTGCAAACTGTCTTCTCCCGGTTGCACAAAGCTGGTTTAACCATCAACCTGAAAAAGAGTAAATTCTGCCTTCAGGAACTGACATTTCTAGGACATGTGGTAAACACACAAGGCATTTCTGCTGACCCCAGCAAAGTAGAGGCCATCCGTTCTTATCCTGTACCAAAGAACCTTAAAGAAGTTCAGCGATTTCTCGGACTGGCAGGGTGGTACCATCGGTTCGTACCCAATTTCTCTCGGATTGCAGAGCCTATAAATGCCTTGAAGAAAAAGGGACGTACTTTCCAGTGGTCACCACAATGTCAACAGGCCTTTGAGAAATTGAAGTCGTGTCTCACCTCACCTCCTATACTGGGACATCCTGATCTCCAGCTTCCTTTTGTCGTCTACACTGATGCCAGTGACTCAGGATTGGGTGCGGTGCTGACACAACGGAAAATGCAAGGCTTGGAGGAAGTCATGGCCTATGGCAGCCGCACTTTAACGAAAGCGGAGATGAATTATTCAGCTACCGAAAAAGAGTGTCTGGCAATAGTGTGGGCACTAGAAAAATGGCAACATTACTTGGAACCGAAACTCTTCACAATAGTTACAGATCATTCAGCTCTTCAGTGGGTCATGAACTCCACAAAAACCACGGGACGACTAATCCGTTGGGCCTCCGCCTGCAGAAATTCGACTTTGTAGTTGAGTACCGAAAGGGAAAACTCAATGAGGCCCCAGATGCTTTATCTCGAATGCACTCTGCACCTGGATGCCACCTGTACTCCACTCAGAAGGAGGAACCTGGATTTCCAATTTCAGCAGTAGACCTCTGGGAAGAACAACACAAAGATCCAGGAATTACGAAGATATTCCAGTCACTAGCAGAAAATGATTCTTCTGTGCAAGACCAATATGAAGTAGTGGAAGACAAATTATATCACCGAACTCCTTTGACAAATGGACAAGTGCACTACAGAATCTATGTTCCTGCCACCCTTATCCCACACATTCTACATCATTATCATGCTCATCCCTTAAGTGGTCATTTGGGAATTCACAAAACTTACCAGAGAGTACACCAGGTCGCCTTCTGGCCAGCCATGTGGACATCTGTCAAACAGCATGTGAAAAGGTGTATAAAATGTCAAACCTTGAAAAGTGAAAACCGCAAACCTGCTGGCAAAATTCAACAGACCACCACCACTCGCCCAAATGAGATGTTGGAGTAGATATCATGGGTCCTCTGCCTCGCAGCCCCCAAAGGTATGAATATCTACTAGTGTTCGTGGATTACTATTCCCGATGGGTTGAGTTATTCCCCTTGAGAAAGGCCACTGCTCAAACTGTTGCTGCCCATCTCAGAGAAGACATCCTCACTCGTTGGGGGTACCTGACTTCATCCTGTCTGATCGGGGTACTCAGTTTATGTCTGCCGTCTTTCAGGACATCTGTGCCAAATGGAAAGTCACCCAGAAAATGACTACAGCGTACCACCCACAGACAAACTTAAAACGGTGAACAGAACGTTAAAACAGATGATTTCAGCATACGTGGATGATAACCATAAAAGGTGGGACCAACACTTACCTGAGCTACGGTTTGCCATCAATTCAGCGGTACAAGAAACCATTGGTATGTCTCCAGCCGAGCTTCACCTAGGCAGGAAATTACAGGGGCCAATGGACAAGCTGCTACATGGGAAAAATCTCTCTCCTACTGCTCCATCTTACAATGTCACAGAACATCTGGCTAAGTTGCAAGCTAGAGCCAAAGAATGCAGCAAGAAAGCCTCTGTAAGACAGCTCCGTAGCTACAACAAAGCTCGAAGAGATGTGACCTATAAGGAAAGAGATCGGGTATGGCTGAGACATTTTCCACAGTCAAGTGCACTTCACCATTTTAGTGCTAAACTTGCTAATAAATGGAAAGGTCCCTATCGAATTATAAAACAGCTGGGACCACTGAACTATCGTGTGGCATTGGAAGACACTGGTGAGGATGTGCGTACCGCTCATGTGTGTAATCTGAAGCCATGTTTTCCCACCGCTGAGGAGTTAAATCATCTGGAAAAATCCAAACTTTTGGAAATTTTCCATGAATCTACTGACGAGGATGAGGAGTTTCTTGGCTTCTGACAATACTCCCTTTTTAACCAACGGGGATTGTCTTTTCCAGGGGGGGAGAGTGTGGCGAACTGAAAAGAAAACAGAAAAAAAAAATGCATACAAATTACTTTTCCAAAATGGGCGGAAATGATCAATCAGGAAGTAAAGAGGAAATGGTATAAAAGGAAGGGGAAACGGAAGGAAGACAGGTAAAAAGAAAAAAAAAAGAGAGAAAGAAACGTGTTGGTTACTGAAGTGGGACACATGCTACCTGAACCGAAGGCCTGCCATTGTTGTTGCTGGATTTTCTGTGCGCTGACCGGGTGCAATCCTAAAGTGACGTCAGGAACTGAGCTCTGCACTGTTTGCCTTCCTGGTGCAACATACCTCCAGCTACCTCCCAGTTTGACTCGCCTACTACAGGTATTCGCATTGGTTGACTCCGACATCTTCTAACCTCACGGGAAATCGCCTAACCTGTTCCTTGGCAACCGGACGCGATCGCAGAGTGACGGCGGAATTGATCTCCGGAATGTTCATCTGCCGGGTGCATCGTAACCCAAGTTTGTCTCGCCTGCCCAGGTATCGCATTGAAATCCCAAACTACTTCCAGGCTCTCCGTCCAGTAGTGTGGCCGTTACGCAGCCAGCAACCATAGCAACACACACACACACACGCACGCAAACACGCTCGCTTCCTCACTACAAATGCACTGAACGAGATGATCGCTGGTCTGTTTTTGTTTTTGTTTTTTTGTTTGTTTTATATTGTGGTTGTTTGAAATTTAGTAATTTTCTGTGAAAACTGGTTAAAAGGAAAGAAAAATCGATTGTGAATTATGCAATGTGAATCACAGAATGTTTTTTGGTATTTTGGTTGTTACTGACAAAAGAAATATACAAATTCTGTTGAAAAATGAATTGAGTAACTGTCTTGTGTTTTTTTCCCCCTTTAAATAACATTTATCTTGATCTGAAAGCCTTCATTCAGTGACTGTCATTTAAGCCATTTTGAATGGCGTTTTTTTTTTTTGTATCGGTGGTTTATGAGCTGTACCGGGAAACTAAAATTATTATTATTTTTTCTTGACAAGTTTTGACTTGTCTGGCGCCCGAACAATTGAAACTTTAATGCTTTAAGTTAAATCGGGGCGGCCACCGTTACACATGTATTGATTAGGCTCAGTCTTCATTTCTGTTTTATCTGTTCACTTACCTTCTAAATCTGGAATTGAATCAGAATCTAGGGAGAAAGAAAAACAAAAACAACATTTCAGTCAAAGTGAACAAAAGCTTTACAATGTAACAGGTTAAATGTTCTGTAATCATTATTTAATTATTAAAATTATATTAAATTATTTGTTATTTAACTATTATCAATGATTATTTTAGTAGCATGCAGTGCTGACAGAATTACACCAGTTCTGGATCATTCATTTAATGTTTGTTTTTATTGATTTCAATACCAATACATAGTAGCTTTCTTTAAAAATAGTTGCCATAGTAACATTCCATGACAGTTAAATTCAGTCAATTGCATCAGTTAAAGTTCGTACAACACAGAAGAAACTTGAAGCAGCCATTCATTTTGTGATCCTCTGTAGAAAGCATTGTCTGTGAGTTTTGTGATTAATTTGTGAAATGTACAATTTATAAAGCTGTGTAATGTGGAATTTTAGCCATTTTAAGAACTATATACAATGAATTCATATTAGTGTTATGTTGTTGGAGATAACTAAGTATTTCTATTATATTTACATCTCCTCTCTGTAGTTTCACTCTGTTTCAACATATTCCTCGTGGTGTGGAATAAAGCAGCATTATCCCATAAGCTGACATGTTGGAAAGAGTTTACCTATCTGTCTAACTTTAGGAAGAGAAATGTCATGAGGGCAGAGTTCATAGAGGAGATCCTTTACTATCTAAAGAATTAATGATCAGATCAGTGATTGGCTGACATCTTTGCATATGAAATAAGTATTACATGTGGAACTCTCTGGAAATCTTTAACACATTTTTACTATTAAAGGTGTCTAGATTAACTAATCATGAAAAGTGTTGATTGTAGCTCTATATTTAAATGTATAATTTATATGTATATTTAAATATATAATTTATTAACGTATAAGCAGCAATAAATGATTCTGAGACAAAGAATGTCTGAGGTTACATAATTCATTACATATCAGATATCATTACATGCATTTATGAAGCATTGTATTCTGATTAGATTAGCCTACAATCCATTTAAAAGTTCAATCCGAAAGAAAATACTCAATGTAAAACCTCAATGGAATAAAAATGCCCAAATGGCTTGAGAGGGGTGGTTTAAACCTTTTCTAATCTGTACGATAGGACGTGTAAACACTTGATTTGACTGAAAACCGAAACTTGATGAATGACATAGAACGTATGACGCATGGATCAAGCTTATGTTGTAGTTGAATATAATCAATGACTGTCGTGTCAATCAAAAAATGTCTATCCACTCATGGTCTGTGAGATGCTGCAGGACAGCGCTGTCCCACTAATGCTCGCTTCAGACTCTCATCTGCAGACACCTTGTTTTGGGTGCAGGAATGGGCATTTTTACATGTCAAAATATTAAATATGATTTGAAGCTTGTGACATATAAACACACACATCAACCCGATCACTTTATTTAGTGTCCATGTAAACACTATGTTTGGATTCATCAACCAGAATGATTTAATTTGGATTAAAACAAAAGGTGTCCATGTAAATGTGGCTACTGATCACAGATCAGGCATTAGAACACGTTACTACAAGTTGCGGCATTGCTGTCGAGTACATACAGTATCTCACAGTAAAAGTCTGTTTGCAAAGCCTGCATTAAAACAAAGACTATAGAATTACACAAGACGTGTCACTCGTATTGTTTTGAATGGGAGAAAGTGAAACGCACAATATGGCGGAATAAGTCCCGCCTTCTAAATAAGAGCCAATCTCCGACTGGTAAAGTCATCGCATCACTGCAGTGGCCATTAGAAGCACCAGTTTCTATAGAAACAGCCAGACGCACGCCTTTAGAAATGAGGCACAGGAGATGCACATTTACATCTGCACATGCGCATTAGCTTGATCCAGCCAAAAAAATACAGTTTTTTTGTCATTATTCGAGCGTTTGGAAAAAAAATTATGAGACAGTTGTTGTTAGATTTGATTTGTGATTACAAATATGAAATTTAATCGAAAGCTTGGCAAACAGCTTTGGAGAATTTGATGTTTCCCCATTCAAAGAGCTGCATGATGCCCAGGATGCCCGAGAGGCGTTTAAAAGATGGTCGCCGAGTGAAATGACTTGTCTTAAAGGGACTTTGATTAAAATCGAGACTGATTTACCAAAGGATCCACAATGAAATGTACAGAACAAACAAATTATGCTCTACACTCTAAAAAAACCCAAATGCTTTGCTAAACCTTTTGGTTTATCATATATATATATATATATATATATATATAATATACATCACCTAAAGGATTATTAGGAACACCTGTTCAATTTCTCATTAATGCAATTATCTAATCAACCAATCACATGGCAGTTGCTTCAATGCATTTAGGGGTGTGGTCCTGGTCAAGACAATCTCCTGAACTCCAAACTGAATGTCAGAATGGGAAAGAAAGGTGATTTAAGCAATTTTGAGCGTGGCATGGTTGTTGGTGCCAGACGGGCCGGTCTGAGTATTTCACAATCTGCTCAGTTACTGGGATTTTCAGGCACAACCATTTCTAGGGTTTACAAAGAATGGTGTGAAAAGGGAAAAACATCCAGTATGCGGCAGTCCTGTGGGCGAAAATGCCTTGTTGATGCTAGAGGTCAGAGGAAAATGGGCCGACTGATTCAAGCTGATAGAAGAGCAACTTTGACTGAAATAACCACTCGTTACAACCGAGGTATGCAGCAAAGCATTTGTGAAGCCACAACATGCACAACCTTGAGGCAGGTGGGCTACAACAGCAGAAGACCCCACCGGGTACCACTCATCTCCACTACAAATAGGAAAAAGAGGCTACAATTTGCACGAGCTCACCAAAATTGGACAGTTGAAGACTGGAAAAATGTTGCCTGGTTTGATGAGTCTCGATTTCTGTTGAGACATTCAGATGATAGAGTCAGAATTTGGTGTAAACAGAATGAGAACATGGATCCATCATGCCTTGTTACCACTGTGCAGGCTGGTGGTGGGGTGTAATGGTGTGGGGGATGTTTTCTTGGCACACTTTAGGCCCCTTAGTGCCAATTAGGCATCGTTTAAATGCCACGGCCTAGCTGAGCATTGTTTCTGACCATGTCCATCCCTTTATGACCACCATGTACCCATCCTCTGATGGCTACTTCCAGCAGGATAATGCACCAAGTCACAAAGCTCGAATCATTTCAAATTGGTTTCTTGAACATGACAATGAGTTCACTGTACTAAAATGGCCCCACAGTCATCAGATCTCAACCCAATAGAGCGTCTTTGGGATGTGGTGGAACGGGAGCTTCGTGCCCTGGATGTGCATCCCACAAATCTCCATCAACTGCAAGATGCTATCCTATCAATATGGGCCAACATTTCTAAAGAATGCTTTCAGCACCTTGTTGAATCAATGCCACGTAGAATTAAGGCAGTTCTGAAGGCGAAAGGGGGTCAAACACAGTATTAGTATGGTGTTCCTAATAATCCTTTAGGTGAGTGTATATATATATATATATAGCTATGGAAAAAATAATTTTTTTTCTATAGCTGTATATTGTGTGTGTGTTTTATTTGAGTAAAAATGAATGAATAAAATCAACCCATTATGTTGGGTTAAATTTGCTGGGTAAAATTAGCCCAACATGTGTTCTATAAAATAGTAATATATTTACTATTACTATTTATAGAGAAAATAAATAACCACTTTCCTAACATTAGGATCCTTTGGAAGGTTTTAGTCTTGTGATCCTGTATCACTTTTCTCTCCTGAGGCGTTGATCTGATTCTGCAGAGGTGGTCTTTCATCACACTATAGTGTAATATAATATATTACGTCATAATGTGACAAAATCTGAAACGAGTCGTCTTCTGAGCTTGGTTTCAATAAAAGCTGTTGGACTAACAAAAATGTTTTGAGTTCTGAAACTTACATCCTTTTATATTACAATTACCTCTTATATGATCAAGTTAAATTTGATTTCACATAAAAAAGTTAATGTGGTTTGAAATATTAAGACAACAGTTGAAAACCAAGACACAAATATTCAGTCATTTTGCATTTGTGTAACATGTTCATAGTTTATATGATGTTTAAATTGTGCTTTTTTGGGCCACTGCATGTTTGACGGACTTATTTGCTTCACAAACAATGGCATTTTATGAATGAACTTGCTTTACGACAAAGTCTGTCAAGACCAATTTTATACTGATATAATGGTTAAAACTGCATCAACTTTTCTTCATCTATTCACTTACCCTTTTCCAAAGTAATCTGAGTTGAAAACACACAATCATGCTGTCTGTAAACTTTACATGTGTATTTTCCCTCATCTTCAGCTGTCAGATTGTCCAGACGGAGGGAGAAGTTTCCATGTTGAATCTGATCAGTAAAGAAATGAGCTCTATCATGATAATCTTCGTGCTGTTTCTCTGGTCGACTCTCACCATCTTGATACAGATGAACCAGAGTCTCTGAGTCTGTTCTTCTCCATTCCACCTTCAGATCCTCCACTTGTAAAGGTTTAACACTATAACAGCGCAAAACCACTGAAGATCCCAGAGGAACACGTGTGTCTTGAGAATATGTCACAGTGAACTCTGAAAATGAAAAGACAGTTTGTTTCTAATGTGAAGTATCATGAAGAGGTACTGTAATATCAGAAAATTGAAACAAACATTTTAGTCAGAGTTGCAGTTAATTATTCTTCTATAATTCTTTAAATTCAGCAACATTGATTAGCAGAAGATAACAGATGCACTTTCAACCTTATAAAGCTGAAAGCCTTGTTTCCCTCAGAACCACAATCACACGACATGAGCTGTAGCCCTGATCACGAGATCAAATATGAATTTAAATATGAATTGTATCATTTCTCCACTATCAGCAGCACCAATGGGAATTGCAAAAACAATGATTGTTTTCAAATAGGTTTCCTAAACTGTACTTGCTGCTCTCAGTGTCAATGATCACAAAAGCGAGTCTCACACAAACTGTATCATCAAGATACAAGGACAGATTGTTTCATTACTCTTTGGACCCTTCACACGCTCACACTGCAATATAACTGAATTACTGTCCGTCACTTTACAGTTCAGCAGAGGTGGACAGTAACTAAATACATTTACTTGAGTACTGTACTTAAGTACACTTTTTGAGTATCTGTACTTTACCTGAGTATTATTTTTTCTGGAAACTTATGACTTTAACTTCACTAGAAAGACAAATATCTTTTCACTCCACTACATTTCTATCATGATCCTCCAAAGTCATTACTATGTAGAAACTTTGAAAGTCAGTGGATGATTGTTTTCTTCTTAAAAATGAAAAAGAAACATTTTCTGAACACTGATCAGTTGATGGCAAAATGGAGGAAGACGGTTCCTCGGCACACCCATGGTCATACTTAGAAAGTATGTTTCAGTTTTCTGAAAAGATTAAAAAAAAATTTGTTTTAAATGTTTGCTTTGTTTGCCTAAAATGAATCATATCACAGCTTTCAAAAACTCGCCGTCCAACCTGTGGAAACATATTGAGGTATGTAAACTTTTAATTTCTGTTGAAGGCCTGAAATGGAAATTGTCTGTGCTTTTAGAGCTAAAGTTTATGGTCAGTCAAATTATTTTTTTATGGATTTGCCCACCAAGTTGCCTTAGCCTTGTGGATACACCACTAATGCACAGATAAGGTTTCAAGAATATGTTTTAGCAAAGTCCTGTCAAATAAACACAATGTAGAAACCTTTCTTATGATTTTAACTTTGAATAAAAGATTTGTAACTTTTTTAACAAGCATTTGAATGAGTTGAAAGTAGTCGTATGTTAGCATGTCAGATGGAGCATCAATGCTTGAACCACCATGATGGCAGTGTGCTTTCATAAAGTTACACAACAATAATAAAACCTTAAGTACTTTTAAAAGCAAGTACTTCTGTACTTTTACTAAAGTAAAAACTTTCAGTAATATTTGACCAGTAGTATTTGTACTTTCACTTGTAATGGAGTAATATTTATCCAGTAACTTTACTTTCACTCAAGTAATGGAGTTGTGTACTTTGTCCACCTCTGCAGCTCAGGCACTTTAATGAAAATGGCAGATGTTAATACTTTTCTTCCATTTTATATATACATATATATTATTTCTGTTTACTAAGGGGGCTGTTGAATGCTTGAATCTGATTCCAAGGTGAGCAATTATTTTCAGGGAAACGGATGGCTAAAGTAGTTCCAAGTAGGTCTTGATCGCATTACATGTCCATATCACTTTAATATCAATTTCAGTTTTCTGAAAGGTTCTTTAGCCTACAACAGCAAAATAACCAAAACCCACAATGACACTGACCAATCAAATTAATATAGTAAAACAGAATATGAACTACATGTTTTGCCCCAAAATTATATCTATCTATCTATCTATCTATCTATCTATCTATCTATCTATCTATCTATCTATCTATCTCTGTCGTCTGTCTGTCTGTCTGTCTGGTCTGTCTGTCTGTCTGTCTGTCTGTCTGTCTGTCTATTGTCTATCTGTCTGTCTGTCTGTCTTCTATCTTCTGTCTGTCTGTTGTCGGTCTGTCTGTCTTCTATCTATCTATCTGTCTGTCTGTCTATCTGTCTGTCTGTCCCTGTCAATCTCTGTCTGTCTGTCTGTAATCTATCTTGGTACGGAAGTATTCAGACCCCCTTAAATTTTTCACTCTTTGTTATATTGCAGCCATTTGCTAAAATCATTTAAGTTCATTTTTTTTCCTCATTAATGTACACACAGCACCCATATTGACAGAAAAAACACAGAATTTGACAGATTTATTAAAAAGAAAAACTGAAATATCACATGGTCCTAAGTATTCAGACCTTTGCTCAGTATTTAGTAGAAGCACCCTTTGATCTTATACAGCATGAGTCTTTTTGGGAAAGATGCAACAAGTTTTTCACACCTGGATTGGGGATCCTCTGCCATTCCTCCTTGCAGATCCTCTCCAGTTCTGTCAGGTGGGATGGTAAACGTTGGTGGACAGCCATTTTTAGGTCTCTCCAGAGATGCTCAATTGGGTTAAGTCAGGGCTCTGGCTGGGTCATTCAAGAACAGTCACAGTGTTGTTGTGAAGCCACTCCTTCGTTATTTTAGCTGTGTGCTTAGGGTCATTGTCTTGTTGGAAGGTAAACCTTCGGCCCAGTCTGAGGTCCTGAGCACTCTGGAGAAGGTTTTCGTCCAAGATATCCCTGTACTTGGCCGCATTCATCTTTCCCTCGATTGCAACCAGTCGTCCTGTCCCTGCAGCTGAAAAACACCCCCACAGCATGATGCTGCCACCACCATGCTTCACTGTTGGGACTGTATTGGACAGGTGATGAGCAGTGCCTGTTTTCCCACACATACCGCTGAGAATTAGGCCAAAAAGTTCTATCTTGGTCTCATCAGACCAGAGAATCTTATTCTCACCATCTTGGAGTCCTTCAGGACGGGCTTTCATGTGTCTTGCACTGAGGAGAGGCTTCCGTCGGGACACTCTGCCATAAAGCCCCGACTGGTGGAGGGCTGCAGTGATGCATCCGACTGCATCTCTGGAGCTCAGCCACAGTGATCTTTGGGTTCTTCTTTACCTCTCTCACCAAGGCTCTTCTCCCCCGATAGCTCAGTTTGGCCGGACGGCCAGATCTAGGAAGGTTTGGTCATCCCAAACATCTTCCATTTAAGGATTATGGAGGCTACTGTGCTCTTAGGAACCTTTAGTACAGCAGAAATTTTTTTGTAACCTTGGCCAGATCTGTGTCTTGCCACAATTCTGTCTCTGAGCTCTTCAGGCAGTTCCTTTGACCTCATGATTCTCATTTGCTCTGACATGCACTTTGAGCTGTAAGGTCTTATATAGAGAGGTGTGTGGCTTTCCTAATCAAGTCCAATCAGTATAATCAAACACAGCTGGACTCAAATGAAGGTGTAGAACCATCTCAAGGATGATCAGAAGAAATGGACAGCACCTGAGTTAAATATATGAGTGTCACAGCAAAGGGTCTGAATACTTAGGATCATGTGATATTTCAGTTTTTATTTTTTAATAAATCTGCAAAAATGTCAACAATTATGTGTTTTTCTGTCAATATGGGGTGCTGTGTGTACATTAATGAGGAAAAATGAACTAAAATAATTTTATATAAAAAGGCTGCAGTATAACAAAGAGTGAAAAATTTAAGGGGGTCTGAATACTTGCCCTTAGTTCCCTCAGTTCTTTGTTCAGGTATTGTCTTTACGTTGCTGTGAAGCTGTTGTGTTCTGCCTTCTCTGTCAACCTATTCCAGTTGTTTACATGCTTTACATGTAAAAAACTTTACATGCACTTTTGTCATGCACCTCATCAGCAAGCATTATTTTATTTTTTAATTAAAAGAGTTTTAAGGCATTTAGTAGTAAGTAAATAGCACAATGTTACATACTGTTTTGTTTTAATGATTATACAGAAGAATCAAATCTCATCCGCACCCTTCAGACTAAGATCTCAATGTCATTCAGTTCTGTAAGGAAATGTCATAATTTCACCATTTCCCACACATTCAGTCATTTTGTGTCGTTTTTGAAACCTTTCGCTGTGACTGTTGTAAATGAGTTATACTATATTGTGGGCTGGTCTGTTATTGTTGTATCATGTTGATCATGTGAAAGTCTGGCTATTTGAGATTAAGCCTCACTATGGTTATTCTACCATTATTAACATATATTGCTTGTCTTCTCTGCTTCCTCTTAATCTTCAAGTCCCAAATTGGCTATAGCAAATAAGAATATATGTACCATTTTGTGTTCTGCAGTAGATCAGACAGAAGAGCAGAAGTGCAGATCCAGATCCAGAAACACAGAGAATCAACACCATTATTTGTAAAGCAGAGAAACCTGTGAAACACAGACATCATATTACTGAACACAGGGGTTATGGGGTAAATTTCCTTCTATATTATCCAGAATATTGTTTATTTGTGCAAAAATATATTGTTTTTATCACACACACAAACACCCCTCCTTTCCACGAGCCTGCTCTGCTCTGATTGGTCAGACAGCTCAGTCTGTTGTGATTGGTCTATACTGGTTACAGCGCATGTCGGAAACAAAATGGCCATTACATGAATCTCAGCTCCGGAGCTCTCTCAGCTAAATCCTCAGCAATAACACACTGTAAGGACAGTAAGGATGGCGTCGATTTTACTATATTAATTCGAGCATGAGTTTGATGATGAAACTCAGGAATAAGTCAACCCGAACCTTCATCACATGGATGACTTGAGCAGGACGTTTCTCAGTGATAAGTTTTACTCAGTTTGACGTTCATCATGAGATGTTGCAACTGTAATTCCTCACCATCAGCATTAATAAGTGTATGTCCATCAACAAACCGATGTGCATATTTATAATTTATTGCGGTGCACATGTGGGAACTGTAACATTAACTATATCAATAACATTGCTTATGTTAGCTTAGTGCTAACGTGAATGACTGATGTAACATTAAAGTTTGTAAAACAAATTTTGCTCCATCGTTTATCATTACTCAAAGTAGTAAGAATGACAGATAATTTGCATTAACTGGCACACTTTCAGGTAATAGTGGCCCAGAGCTGATTAGCAGAAGTATTTCAGTAAGACAGTGATAACATGAGTTAGCCGGTTAGCTTGAGACCTATACAATATAAAACAAAAATAACTACGTATTTTGAACACCTGGTAGAAAATATATACATCAGTAAAACATCATGCTTACAGGTTGTGATTCAGAGGAGCAAGTTGGTCCAAATAAAAAGGTATTGTCCTATGGAGTTAAAACAATGCTGCATATATTTGCAAAAGAAAAAAGTATTTAAAAATAAAATAAAGTTTTGCAAATTGAAAAAAGTACTGTACCATGGCCAAACCTACTAATTCATTTGAAACACTCCTTTTATTCTGCATTTCAGTCAAGTGTGATTTTGCGATATTATCTTACCTTTGCGCTTGTGCGTTTCACTTTATTTAGGAGAGGAAGAATTGTCTAAACTTATTAAATCATCAAAATCAACCACATGTATGTTAGACCCTATAACGACTAAGCTATTGAAAGAGATGCTTTCAGAAGACATAGATCCTCTTCTTAATATCGTTAATTCATCTTTATCACTATGATACGTACCAAAAACTTTTAAGCTGGCTATTATTAAACCTCTTATTAAAAAACCACAACTAGATCCTAAAAAATTAGTCAATTATAGGCCGATCTCAAATCTTACTTTTCTGTCAAAAATACTAGAAAAGACAGTTTAATCGCAACTATGTACCTTCTTAGAAAGAAATAATATCTGTGAGGATTTCCAGTCAGGATTTAGACCGTACCATAGTACTGAGACTGCTCTTGTCAGAGTTACTAATGATTTTCTCTTATCATCAGATCGTGGTTGTATCTCTCTATTAGTGTTACTGGATCTTAGTGCTGCATTTGACACTATCGATCACAATATTCTCTTAAATAGACTTGAAAACTATGTTGGCATTAGTGGAATTGCATTGTCATGGTTCAAATCATACTTATCTGACCGTTATCAGTTTGTAGTAGTAAACGAAGAGATGTCATATCGATCACAAGTTAAATATGGAGTACCGCAAGGCTCAGTACTAGGACCATTGCTTTTCACTCTGTACATGCTACCCTTGGGAGATATCATTAGGAAGCATGGCGTTAGTTTTCACTGTTACGCTGATGACTCAGCTCTATATTTCTTCACGCCCTGACGAAACTTACCAATTCACAAAATTAACAGAATGTATAGCTGATATAAAAAGCTGGATGGCCAGTAATTTCCTTCTACTAAATTCAGAAAAAACAGAGATTCTAATTTTGGACCAAAAACTTCTTCACGTAATAACCTAGAATACTGTCTAACACTTGATGGCTGCTCTGTTAAGTCTTTGTCGTCAGTTAGGAACCTGGGTGTGCTCTTTGATACCAATCTTTCATTTGAAGGCCATGTATGTTACTAGCATCTGTAAAACCGCATTCTTCCATCTTAAAAATATATCTAAACTACGACATATGCTCTCAATGAAGAATGCAGAACAGTTAGTTCACGCGTTCATGACCTCGAGGTTAGATTACTGTAACGCTCTACTGGGTGGGTGTTCCTCCCGCTTGATAAATAAACTACAGCTCGTACAAAATGCAGCAGCTAGTGTTACTAGAACTAGGAAGTATGACCATATTAGCCCAGTTCTGTCATCACTGCAATGGCTTCCTGTTAAACATCGTATAGATTTTAAAATCTTGTTAATTACTTACAAAGCACTAAATGGTTTAGCACCCCAGTACCTAAGCGAGCTTTTAATGCATTATAGTCCTTCACGTTCATTGCGATCTCAGAATTCAGGCCAGTTGATAATACCTAGAATATCAAAATCAACCGCAGGTGGTAGATCCTTCTTCTATTTGGCACCTAAACTCTGGAACAAATCTTCCTAGCATTGTTCGGGAAGCAGACACACTCTGTCAGTTTAAATCTAGACTAAAAACGCATCTCTTTAACCTGGCATACACATAACACATTAAAAATGTATATTTTCAAATCCGTTAAAGGATTTATTAGGCTGCATAAATTAGTTCAGTCGGAACCGGGAACACTTCCTATAACACCAGATGTACTCGTTACATCAGAAAAGGAATGGCATCTACGCTAATATTAGTCTTTCTGTTTATCCCGAGGTTTACCGTAGTCAACCGGATCCGGGCCGTATCCAGATGAGACCGAGGACCGGTGCCTTGACACGACCACAACGCAGCCCTGTATCAGCAGAGATCGAGTCGACTAGATCATCCATTGTGAAGGCCTCATAGACACGACAGCCAGTGCCACAGTTCCTCAACAAACCGTCCATACCAGCGTGATGAATACGATCCTCAACTGGATGGAACTTGAATAAATACTTTGAATGTTGCGATCCTATCAGACTTATGATAGCAACCTAAATCATAACAAAGCACTGTTCGCCAGAGGAGAACTGGCCCCTCGACTAAGCCTGGTTTCTCCCAAGGTTTTTTTCTCCAATTTAACACCTATTTGCCACCTGTTGGCCACCTGATGTCACCTATTGGAGTTTGGGTTCCTTGCCGCTGTCGCCTTTGGCTTGCTTAGTTGGGGACACTTGACATTTGATCTAAGGCTGCACGAAAATGGTCAAACTGATAATCACGATTATTTTTGCTCAAAATTATAATCACGATTATTAAACACGATTATTCTAAAAAAAAAAGAGTAATGTAATTATGGCTATTTTGCAAGTTCTTTACCAACCTACACTTCACCCAAAAGGCCTGTAGGTGGCACAAAGACTTAATTTAACCAACTATGATAACTTCGTTAGATGGTAAATTAATACAAAACATGGTTTTGGTGAGCGCTTTGTAATATGTATTCACATTAGATTTTAAAGCGACAAACCAGATTCAAATTGCCCAGCAAATTCGTAAAGCAAAGAACAATCATTTCTAGCTAATCAACATTATGAAAACTGGTAAAACCTTTAGGAACTTCAAAAGATAAAACAGCGAAACTCCTAAATATTACTTCCAATATTTCCAAATTATGTTCATTTTCATAGAGCGGGCCAATATCGTGGCGATTATTTAAAATCAATCGAGAGAAGCAGATATCGTTATCGTGATTAAAATACGATTAATCGTGCAGCCCTAATTTAATTTGACTTGACATCTGATATTCAACAGTATTCTTGACATTTATTCAACAGTGCTTTTGATCTGCCTGCATTGACACTATTCTTTATGAGGAAAATTATATACCAATTATCAATGTAAAGCTGCTTTGACACAATCTGCATTGTTAAAAGCGCTATATAAATAAAGGTGACTTGACTTGACTTGACTTTATGGCATTGTTTTAACATGCAGTGGAGTCAAGAAACTGGGCCGTGTTCAGCGGACCTGACCACACCTTCCTCCAAGTGATGTTACAGGCTTGAGACAGATCACAACAGGGGATGGTCGGTGGATGGCAAAAGCTGGATTGAGAGTGGAGTGTGCATGAAAGCTTTGTTGATTCTGGAAGTAATCTAAAAATGGAGGAAGAGCTATCTGGAGAGGAAAGTGCAGGGAGTAGAGGTTATCAGTGGATTATATAGGCAAAGAAAGAAAAATTGGGCTCAGGTTTCAGATTCTGAAAGTGATAAGGGAAGACATCAGACGAAGAAAAGAAAGGAGGAATACAAGGTATTGATGATATTCGCATCCACACAAATGTTGAGGTATAGGAAATTGCTATTATTCTGTAAGATAGGCAACAAAAAAGGCTCTGGGATTGAAGATGATACTGGGCAAAAAAGTGATTTGTTCAATTCCAGAAAACAAGAAATAGGTAATATCAGGAATTCTGACTATGTCAGCAGAAAGAATTAAAGCAAATATTTCTGGAGCTGAAGTAAAGGCAGTAAGAAGACTTCAGTTGTCAAAGACACAGAAAGGAAGGAAAGTCTCTCTATGATGTTTCATTTGAATGTATGTACTTCCTCTATTAGATGTTATAAATGCCAAAGATATGGCCATGTGTCAGCAGTTTGTACAGGCAAGCAAAGGTGTGCGAGATGTGGAGGAAAACATGATTACGATAAATGTGAACAAGATATAAGTCTCAAACGTAACTGGTGGACAGCATATAGTGCAGGTTATTGAGGATGTCAAGCAAGACAAAAAGCTTTGAAAGTACAAAATGTAACAGTGGAAAAAGGACTAATATACTGAGGCTCTGAAGAGTGGAACAGGAAACAAAAACAAAAGATAATGAGATAATAGCACCCCAAATAATGAATCTGGAACAAAACGAAACAGAGAAGGAGACAATGGAGGTTGATAAAATGTCATTTATAACATTAATAGCAGAAGTTGTCAATTGCTCACCACAAACAGAAAGTCAGGTAAGTAGGAAACACCCAGACAACATGTGGTGGTTCCTAATGGTTTTAATAATATTACAGTGGAATGCAAGAAACTTGACTGCAAACGGACAGGAATTTAAGGAATTCATTCTAAATCAAGAAAGATGCCCAGATATAATATGTGTTCAGGAATCGTGGTTAAAACCATGCTTGAATTTTTCACTGCAGGTATATATTGCAGTTCATGGAGATAGACAAGGTGGAAATGGCGGTGGGATAGTAACTTTTATAAAATGGTAATGGATACAGAATAGATCAATCAGGAACAAGAGGTTGTGGCAGTTGAAATATGGGAAGGATCCGAAAGTATAAAAACTGTACACTGTAATGAATTGATGTAAAAATTACAGCAATATTTTACAGCCGATGGCTGTATTTTAATAATACAGCATATTGCTGTAAATTGCAATGAATTCCGGGGGCGTGGCGGTTTGAATCAAATTTACAGAATATTGCTGTAAATTTCAAATATACAGAGGCATTATGGGATCTCCAACGGTCAAGATTCAGGTAGCAGCAAGAGGAGTGATTTACAACTGTGGTAAGTGACTTATTATTTAATTTCCCCCTCAGTCTTTGGTAAATATGTATGTATTTACATTCGCGATTCATATTGGTAACCCCGGATTGACGCATCCTCCGTCCGCGGGGCGCGAAGCAGACTTGCGCGGGGTTTTCCTCACCGCGGTCGCGGTATGATCTCACACATTCCCCGACGCTTTAGCATAGCGGCTATGAGCCGAAAATTAATCATTAGAAACAGTTGGAATTCACGAGAACTTCGGGTGCGTCCGAAATCGCATACTACATGAGTAGGTACTACATTTGAATTTGAACGTACTTCCCGACCGTTAAAACAGTACGTTCTATATAGTATGAATATGGGTAGTATGAATGGAATTCGGACGTACTACATCCGGCGCCATGTTAATGTTGTCACGTGTCATGCGTCGTCACAACAGCGCGAAAATTAAAGGGCCTCTCTACTCGCTTTCATCAGCAATGTTTTTATTAATGCTTACCGCTTTCATCTGTGTTTTAATGTCGATTCAATCAACAGCTCAAAGGAGGCGTCGGTCAGCTGCTCGCAGATCACGCTTTCTTCAACAGCTTGTTAAATATGTCAAAGTATAATCACCTAACGTATTTAGCTAGGAAATTTTACCTCAGAATAAAAATACATCTGTGAATATCACGACAGAGGCTGATTTGAAGCAACGAAATTAAGTAATTTATTGTTAAAAATGACTGCATATAAAAAATACATGAGAAACAAAAGACATGAAATCAATAAACAAACTTGAATACATTATATATAAATAAATAATGTGAGATAGACAGAGAGGGAGAGAGAAATACACAACATAGCCTAAATATTATATACAATATTATATATATTATATATAATATATATATAAAATGATAATATACATATTCTAAAAAAAAAACTACAAACTGAGCTCTACAATCTACTGCCGCCTGAATGTTGCTGTCCGTTAAGTTTTCTAATCTCATTAAACTGCTTAACAACGAACGTCTCCGTTAAATAAAACAGTGTTAACAAGCGGCTGTAACGTTATCTCGACCTGTTCGTTAGCTTGATGTGCTTTCAGTAATAATGATTAAACATCTTTTTACAGCCGACTCTTAATCTTCTCATTACATTGTTTAAACTTTCAATAAGTCAGCCGTTTACTTACATTATGTTAAACAAGTGCAATTTAACCACAAACACCATTTTTCCCTGAGGTACTTAAGGACTTGAATGAGCTGCATATCGCCGCTTTCCGCCATTTTCGAATTTGAAGAATCCTCTCCTGTGGCATCACGGGATAGCGCAGCGTCTATCGTATGCCTACTACAGAATAGACCTTTTTCACACTTCCGGGTTTTTGGCTTCCGGAATGAGCCACGCAGTGTAAAAGTTTTTCCGGTTACAGTGATAGATAGCCTCGATCAGAACCAGTTCGGGAATCAAAGTCGTTTTACGAATTAAATGTCATGAAAATGTTTGAACGGTCTTGGTGAATTATTGGTGAGACTACAGCGCTCTCATTAAGAGCTACATTTAATAAATAATTCGAAGTGATGGCGGTTAAACTGGTTATATTCTTTGTGTCTGTTTGGCGCGGCTGTGCATTATCGCGCTCCATGTGCTGTAAAGACAGTGTCTGCGTCTCAACGTGCATACTATGTGACATTAGTAATATTCAGGACTATTTAGGGTGGATAGTATGCACATATTGGGATGTATATAATTTTTTTTTAAAATTAATAAATTATATAAATAATGTTCGTCGTACGTAATACGATCTGGGAAATTGCTGAATGAGTAGCTGCGTAGCCTTTACTGTAGCTTACGGCTCGTAATAAATCCACCTGCCGGTAAATTCGATCAACGGTCTGAGTGGCTGTATAAGCTACAAACAAGTAGAAAATAATTTCTTTGTAGATTATAGAAAAGCTATTTGGAAAACAGACAAAACAGAAAAGGTAAGAAGCGATATTTGAGAAAAGAGCATATCAATCTAATAGCCGTAGACGCATAGCGGAACTAACTTTACCCTGCGTCACGTGATTTCCAATTCTTGTGAAAAAGGTCTATTCGGGCGGAAGCAGTAGGTCATCCGGGTACTTCTCGCCTACTGTTTTTCGAATACTATGAATTCGGACATACTACTCGCCTCGCATACTGTTTTTCGCATACTATATAGTAGGGAAGTATGCGATTTCGGACGCAGCCTTCGTGTTCATCAGCGCACTTGGTCGTGATTATTGTATGGCGTAAATCACATTTGTACAGGCAGACAGTCATCTGTTAACACCGGGCCGAAACGAAAAAGCCTCGCGACGCGATCAGGCCGCTCACGGAGGATGTCACGCAAAATGATACTGCTTCATGCTGTTAACGTAACCAATGTGATGTATTTGTGGACATTTGCTAACTTAAGGTAATGCAAACACTTTAACATCTCTGTTTGATATAAGTTTGCCTTGTATAGTTAATTTAATATTACCATTACCAAAACCAAATCTTTTTTTAACTTGAAATGAAATGTGCTATTTACAGATATGAACAAACAGATCATCCTGTATCTTACTTGTCTTTTAGATGTACATTTTATATCTATTGAGGCCTTTAACACAACTACAACTAACTATTTGTTTCTCAACTAGATTAGACATTTATTTTTTAGGGTGAATGTTTTAGATGTCTCTCTATTTGTCCCTGGCAAACAAATTAGTTAAATAAGGTGTTTAGATTAGTGGGACATCTAAAACTTTCTGGGAGGTAAGTATTCAGGACTGGAGTTCAGGACTGGCTAATACTGCTCTACCACATAGTATAATTTCAAAAACATGATTACATGCCTCAAAAGCTAAAACCAATCTGAATTCCTGACCAATGTTCCCTCTAAGCTGCGCGCGTGCGCGGCCGCGCACTTCAGAACAGACATGAAAATGATTGTAGTAGTTTAAATGAGAAATAATTGCAGTGCTCTGGACAACCGCTACAGAGTTATTTTCGCTATAGAGTTGGAACTGGTGAATGCGGTTTACAGGTTTCATAGAAAGAGAACGATTGAGCGCGTGTGAGCTGGCTGGCCCTGAGCCAAATCAGTCGCGGTAAGAATACTGTCTGGACTAAATACTTCAACACGAGAGGCAACGCGAAACGAAAAGAAATGTGAAATAAAAACGTCATGCTTTAATGAAAAGTTGTGGAAATAACGGATGATGGGCACAGAATGCTAACAAAACTGAGACATTTACAATTACACACCCACCACAGGTGTAGCTTGCAAACTCAAAATACATCAGTGATATACCTCAGTTTAAATCATAGACTGTAAATAGATTGCTGTGTGTGGTGGTGTGGGTTTCAGGGATGTTTAGATAACTATAAACGAGTTAACGTTCACTTTTTTAAAAAAATATTTAGCTATCAGTTTAAATGCTTCAGTTTGTTTTCACTATATAACATATTAAAACAAATGGAAGCATTTAAACTGATATAATACTGTATATCAGTTTAAATACTTACATATTATATTTATTATATTATAATGTAAGCCTAATAAAAAAATTTATCTCACAAGGGGATTGTTTAGGGCTCCTTGCCACGAAAAATCTTAACCTCCTGGTATATAAAATCTGGGAAATTCATAAGCAATAAACATGTAATTTTGATGGTTTAACACTGTCTGTTAAAACACATTATGGTTGTCCCAAACCATCATTGTAACTGCTCATATATATTATTATAAAGAATTGAACTGTCCTGCAGGAGGACAGAATTATTTTTTAATTGAATTTCTTGGTAAAGACTAGTACAGTTAATACAGCAATGTGAAAAAATCTCAAGTAACTTAAAATGTGCTTAATTTAGTGACTGAACTGCTTGTTTTCTAACATATTATTTAATAAATCACTAAGTTACATCAAGGGTCAAATAAAATAGAAACGGCACATTAAAGTTAAATGTTACAGTTGCATGATAAAACCATTTTTTTGTGTGTGTGTGTTACGTTCATCGTACAGGCCTGATATAAAGTATTTTTTGCTCAGGTGGCCAAAATGTGCGCTCAACAGAGAAAAGTTTTGCTCAGCAAGAAAAAAAAATTAGAGGGAACATTGTTCCTGACCCTTTAGGCACTTTGTAGGTATTTATCTGGAGAGAGGAACAAAGACGAAAGGAAAAGTGCCATCTAAAACAACAGGCCAGACAGTTCAGAAGAAACGGGTTGCGTTCAACCTACATGTTGCCACTCTTCTGTGCAAAGTGATGGATTTTCAGTGGAATTCTGAAATGTAAGAAATACACACACACCAAGATCTATTTTTCCTTTATTATATACTTTTATTATTCTATATCTGTATCTGACTGTATCTATCAACCCTCTATCTGTCACTGACTGTATCTGTCATCCCTCTATCAGTCTCTTAAAGTATTATGTTTTGTAATATATCTAATGTATGTCCTCTTTGTTCCTTCAATATTTCTAGCCTCTCTTTGCATCCTGGGATGGAACATCATCTGGAGCAGAATTGTTCTTTTTTGATCGCAAGTTTGTTGGACTTGTTGTTTGGCCATGTTGGTATGTTCATGAAGTGATAAAAGTGATCTGGGTTTAAGAAATGTTTTTATATGACCCTGTTGGTCAAGTTATAGTTATAATTGTATTTCTTTGTGTGAAGGGCCATGATGGCCAATAAGTAATTAAAAAACATTTTCATGACAAAATTTTGTCCCTTTAAAAAATAAATGATTTTCTAAAAAAAATAATCAAAATAATACACCTTTTATGGCATTTTTTATGTAAATTTGAAAGATATATTTATTACATTTTGACCGGTTTTTCAAGATTAAGAAGCCTCAAATATCTTTTTTTTGGGAGGGGGGTGAATTAAGTTATGCATTATACAACACTTTATGCAGTTAAAATTTGTTTAAAGCTTATGCAGTTAATAGATTAAATTTAAAATTCAGCTCCCATTAAGTGAGCAACAGCGAAAATATATTGTATACTGCATTTTACATATTCTACTTGACTAAACTACTTGAATGTGTGTATTTGCTATTTAAAGAAGTGTTAAATGCAGTATACAATATATTTTTTTGTAAAAAGCAGAATACAAATATATAAATTACTGTAAATTTTACAGTAAAATACTGGCAGCAGGGTTGCCAGCCAGTTACTGTAATTTTTACAGTAGTGTTTCTGTAATTTAATTTACAGAATTTTACTGTAATCGAGAATACAGTAAAATTCTGTAAATTAAATTACAGAAACACTACTGTAAAAATTACAGTAACTGGCTGGCAACCCTGCTGCCAGTATTTTACTGTAAAATTTACAGTAACTTTTAACAGTGTAAACCTATAAATCCATGTGAGAAACTTAATATAAAGAAATTTGGAAAAGATAGGTGGGAAGGTAATCAAAAGATGGTATGGTGTGGAGATTTTAATGCCCATAATTCAATTTGGGGGAGTGAATTCAGATTTTAACAGGTTGGTAGTAGTGTTTCAGTCAAGACCACCTAATCTGAGACCAAGACAAGACCAAGACTCAGATCAGCACTCCTCGAATTCATCTGAAAGATCCACATTTATTGCATGAGAAATGTCTTATTTTTAATCATTAAATACAATTAGAATAATAAGACACTATATAGAGCTGTTACCAATCAATTTAAATCACTAACAATAAAATTCATCTTTACACTGCAGAGGTGGAACAGAAGATGCATCTGAATTGGTACAATTACAAATGAATAAATAATGAAAAAATAATTTAAAAAAATAAAATTTTGTTTATTGAATGTTTGAATAAAACCAATATCATGTTGTGCTCAAATTTGTGAAACAGCTTTCTTGCTCTTGTGAAATTGCTTAATTACATGTTATAATATAAAAATACATTACTTTTTGCAACAATATCTTTAATTTTGAGGGCATTTGTATTAATTTTGGTGACATTTTGACACAATCACTCATTAATGTCTGACCCAGTACAACAGTACAAATAAAACATATTAGAAACAAGTTATTGAGTGCATTTGAAGAAGGAAGTTTTACATCCAATCACATTAATGATGTTAATAAATAAACCAGAATCTGCACTGGCAATTTAGCGATGTCCCTGCAGTGGTGGTCTTAATTGATCTTGAAACAAAATTTTAACAAGAAAGTGTACTTAGAAAGTACTAAATCAGAATAATATAGGAAGCGATCATTTTCCAATTTTATGTAAAATATGGATTGATACTCAAAAAGAGGTAGTAGAAAGGATAAAAAAAGATGGATTTTCAAAAAGGGCAATTGGGAAATATTTAAAGAGATTTGTGAAATCAGTATGGAGCGGTTTTTGGTTGAACTTAAAAGGATAGTTCACCCAAAAATGTAATTACTCATCACCATGTCATTTCACACCTGTAAGACCTTCACCCATCTTTAAAACACAAATTAAGATATTTTTGATGAAATCCAAGAGTTTTTTTTATCCCTCATAGAAAGCATTGTAATTACCGTCATTCAAGGTCCAGAAAATTGGTAAAGACATTGTTAAATAGAGCGAAATGCACATAAAATGAAACACAGAAAAGTGAAGTGCAAAGGGAAAACGCCATCACGAAATCACACTTGACTGAAACGCAGAATAAAAGGACTGTTTCAAATGAATTAGTAAGTATGACCATGGAAAATGTGTTGCAAAAAAATATTGCTGCAAAAAAATCAGTTGCAGAGATAAAAAGGATCAAAGTTCTTAAACTTCTTTTTCAGCTGAGATTGATTTTTGTAATTAATTATATCTTTATTTTTGCACCACTTTATATTTAGCAATTCATTTTTGTTTGCATTTTTGTTTCTCTCTCAATAATTTACTCTTTTGCAAATATATGTTGCATTGTTTTGACTCCATACTGTCCCATGTTTAATGGATAAGGGGTTTGCAAAGCCCACGTTGACCTCGCAGAGATTTAAGAAGCAGACGTCAGTAAAATGACGGGAACACAACTAAAGGTTATACTGCTGTTGTATCGCTGTGGTCAATTTAACCACTAACTCTTTACATCCTCTAGAAGTGTTTACAAAGAAAATGTGCATTTGCAGCACAGAAAACAGCATCTTCTCACATGCACACAACACGAACCAGCTAGAGTGATTGGGGGGGGATTAAAGTAGACGTCGTTCACGGACAGCCAATGAAGACTATAGGTGGGTATTATGCAAAATTTGTTTTACTTTGATATGCAGGTTACAGAAGTGAGACTGGAATTCCTGGTGACTCGTTTCGACAGTTCAGAATTGACTCTTTCTTTTGGGAGACAATAACTTTATTTATCATGCACTTTGATCTTTAAAACTTTGCAGACATTTTACTTTCACAAACAGCTATATTACACACTGCATAAAAGGTAATATATGAAAAAGCATGATAGCTTTTAATAAATAAATAAGTTTTAATAAATAAAACTTAAATATATTACAATATATTGAATAATAAGGAATTGCTGCTATTCATATATTGCAAAATTTGACTAGTGTTATACACTGTAAAATGTAATTAGAGTAACTTAGAAAACATGAGGAAACACTTTACCTTACATTTCTAAAACATGTTTTAAGTTGTAGTGTGTGCAGTATTGTGTTACTGACAAGTAATTAACTTAAGGTTGTCACAGACACGTCAGGCTCCACCATCAACCAATCACAGCGCACTCAATCACCGGAATACTGATCACCGCCACATCACCATCATCACAGCACTCACACACACCACTCCATGTCCGGTCTCGTTTGCACATACTCACCTGTATGCTTACCTTAAGGACTCCCCGTTCTCCACTCCAGTGTGTCCAGTTCTCCTCATGTGCACTCACGTCTATGTGTGAGTGCTCCTTTGTCTCCAGCGATCTCCAGATCCAACGATTCCAAAGACTCAAACATCTAAAACCAGAAAGGACTGTAACTATCATCATCCATTTCTATTGCCATCACCATTGCACGTTTCTCCTGTCTTCACTTCTGCAAACTCATACTGGTGTCAATAAAGTCAACTTACTTGTGAATCTCTGTGTCCGACCCCTCTGTAACGTAACAGAAGACCGGACCAACACCGCTGAGCCAGTATGAGTCAACCAGACCCCTTCCAAGGACTTGTGGATGCATTACGCCGCACTCTCACCGGCAGTTCACCTCCACCGTCACCAGCGATCACCACCGTCAACACAGTCACCTCTCCTTCACCTCCTGTCTACGCCAGTCCCATGGCCAAACCAGCGCCCTACTCAGGATTGGCGGAGGACTGCAGCGGCTTCCTCCTGCAGTGCGAACTGGTCCTGGAGATCGACCGCACCTGTACCCGAATGATACCAACTAAAATAGCGTTCATTATCTCGCAACTAAGCGGTAAAGCACTGAAATGGGCAGACTCCATCTGGTCTCAAAATGGTCGAGTTACACGATCATACTCAACATTCGTTGCCCATTTCCGGGAGGTTATCGGCACGCCGATTTCTGAATCTTCTGCTGGTGAGAAACTGTATAATCTTAAACAAGGTTCAATGTCTATTCATGATTATGCTTTACAATTAAGAACGCTAGCTGCGATCAGTGGATGGAATGAACAAGCTCTGATTACCACCTACCGCCAAGGATTGGAGCCTCGGGTGCGGTTGCGATGCAATTCCATCGGCTTAGAGAAGTTTATCCAGCTTTCCATCCGCTGCGCCACTTGTATGCATGCGTGTATCCAAGAACACCAGGGCCAGTCATTCTCCAACTCCCTCCTCTGCCGATCCGAACCCGTCAGCCCTCCAGAAACCAGCCCACGAACCCATGGAAATTGAAAATTCCAGACTCACTCCCTCTGAGCGTCAACGACGGCTGACCCTGAATCTCTGCCTTTACTGTGTTGTTTCTGTGTATGTTATCTCTGCATGCCCCACTCGTCCTCCTCGTCCCATGGTGAGTGCCATTATTCCTTCTATTAAGAAAATTAAACCACTCACCACTATTGTCAACCTTACTGCTGCTGATGTCTCCATTCCAGTGGTGGCGCTCCTCGACTCAGGGTCAGCTTCATCTCCGGCGCCCTCTGCCGGCAACTCCAGCTCAAGACCTCGCCTTCTCCGACTGTCTACCAGATCAGCTCCATAACTGGCAAACCCCTTAGGTGAAGACATGTCCGTCGAGTTGTGGGTCCCATCAAACTACTTGTTGGAGTTCTACATCTGGAGGAAATACATCTGCTGGTTCTGGAGGAATCCACCGCTGACGTGGTGTTAGGGTGTCCCTGGCTGGAGCAGCATAATCCCACCATCTCCTGGAAGACCGGCGAAATCCTGAAGTGGGGCGAAACTTGCTTCTCACACTGTTTCTCTGAGCTACCCATTCCTCGAGTTCCAGCTAAAGATCTCTCTCGCTGCGCTACATCCATCGAGAGCCCAGTGGAGAAGCGCTCCATCGACATTCCAGGAATGTTACACCCCCTTCGGTGATGTCTTCTGCCCTCAGAGCGATTCCAAGCTGCCTCCACACCGGCCATGGTGACATGGGACTGTGCCATCGATCTGCTACCGGGTGAACCAGTGCCAAAAGGAAAGATCTATCCACTATCCATCCCGGAGGAGAAGGCCATGGAGGAATACATCAAAGAGGCCCTTGCTCAAGGTTACATCCACCCGTCTACTTCCCCTGCTGCTTCGAGTTTCTTCTTTGTGGCAAAAAAGGACGGAGGCTTGAGGCCCTGCATTGACTACCGCTCTCTCAATAAAATCACTGTCAAGTTCCGTTATTCACTTTCCTCTTGTCCCAGCGGCCCTGGAACATCTCCGTGGTGCCACTGTGTTTACGAAGTTGGACCTCCGCAGCGCGTATAACCTCATCCGGATACGTGAGGGGGACGAGTAGAAGACCACCTTCATTACACCTACCGGCCACTACGAATACTTGTCATGCCGTATGGCCTGGTTAACGCCCCCTCCGTATTCCAGGATTTCATCCATGAGGTGCCCCGGGAGTTCCTTCACAAGTTCGTGCTGGTTTACATCGACGACATCCTCATCTACTCCCGGAACCTGGCCGAACATCGCCAACACGTTGCGGAGGTCCTCACCCGTCTTTTCACCCGTCAATTCCATCTGTTCCTGAAAGCCAAAAAATGCTCCTTCCCCCAGTCTTCAGTACACTTCCTGGGCTACATCATTGACCACAATGGCATCCAGATGGACGAGGGGAAGGTGGAAGCCATCACCACCTGGCCTGAACCATCCACCATCAAAGAACTGCAACGCTTCCTTGGATTTGCCAACTTCTACCGTCGCTTCATCAAAAACTACAGTTCCATTACCCATCCACTCACCAGCCTGCTCCGAAATAAGCCCAAGTCTCTGTCCTGGACCCTAGCTGCCACCAACACATTCAACACCCTGAAAGAAGCCTTCACCACCGCTTCCCTCCTCGTCCACCCCTATCCAGAGCTGCCATTCATTGTGGAGGTGGACGCCTCTACCACCGGAGTGGGAGCGGTGTTATCTCAGCAGCAGGGGACACCAAGTAGGCTCCATCCATGCGCCTTCTTCTCCCGCAAGCTCAACACGGCGGAGGTTAACTATGACATCGGTGACAGAGAACACCTTGCTGTGAAGCTGGCGTTGGAAGAGTGGAGGCATTGGCTGGAGAGAGCCAAACATTTCTGGTTCTTACAGACCATAAGAACTTAGAATATCTACATGCTGCGAAAAGACTGAATCCAAGACAAGCACGCTGGGCCATGTTCTTCTCCCTATTCAACTATACTATCTCCTATCGTCCAGGTTCTAAAAATGTGAAAGCTGATGCCCTCTCTCGTCTCCATGCTCCAGAAGAAAAGTCCGAAGAACCTGAGCCGATCATCCCAAGCTCCCTCATTGTCAGCCCGATCACCTGGTCGGAGGAGACCATACCCTCCTCCAATGCCTCCACGAACCCTCCGCCGGGTTGTCCACCAGGCTTGCTTTACATCACCAGGACAAGACGCAATCCAACTATCCACTCAGCTCACATGTCACTTGGCACTGGTCACCCAGGGGTCAATGAAACCCTCTCGTTGCTGAAAGAACGCTTCTAGTGGCCAAACATGGCAGCGGATGTCAGAAGGTACGTGCAGGGCTGCAGGGAGTGCGCCATCTCAAAGAGCCCACGCCATCTACCATCCGGCAAGCTCCATCCTCTGCCCGTTCCAAATCGACACCTAGGAGTAGATTTCATAACCGACTTGCCAGCCTCTGATTTACCTGCATCCTAGTCATCATCGATCGATGATTCGAAGTCATGTCGTCTCATTCCACTGAGAGGTTTAACCACTGCCATGGAAACTGCTGAACTAATGTTCAACCATGTATTCAGGTATTTTGGAATTCCTGAGAATATTGTGTCAGACAGAGGACCTCAATTCATCTCCCGAGTGTGGAAAGCCTTCCACTCGCTCCTAGGTGTGACCGTCAGCCTGACATCTGGATACCATCCCCAGTCGAACGGGCAGACGGAGAGGAAGATCCAGGAGATTGGCCGCTTCCTCCGTACCTTCTGTCATGACCACCAGGACTCTTGGAACCAGTACTTTGGTTGGGCTGAGTACGCACAGAACTCTCTACGTCAGCCGTCTACTGGACTCACTCCCTTCCAGTGCGTACTCGGGTTACCAACCCCCCATGTTCGACGCATTAGACAAGGAAAGGCAGAATTAACGTCTGGATATGTGCACAGACAAGGTAAGCAAGCAAGAACAACAGCGAAAAATGGCAGATAGAGCAATAATAACTGACATGATCCATGATAGCATGATATTTTTAGTGATATTTGTAAATTGTCTATCTAAATGTTTCGTTAGCATGTTGCTAATGTACTGTTAAATGTGGTTAAAGTTACCATCGTTTCTTACTGTATTCACGGAGACAAGAGCCGTCGCTATTTTCATTTTTAAACACTTGCAGTCTGTATAATTCATAAACACAACTTCATTCTTTATAAATCTCTCCAACAGTGTAGCATTAGCCGTTAGCCATGGAGCATAGCCTCAAACTCATAGAGAATCAAATGTAAACATCAAAATACATACTTTACTCACATAATTCGAAGCATGCATGCAGCTGCATGATGAACATCTTGTAAAGATCCATTTGAGGGTTATATTAGCTGTGTGAACTTTGTAAATGCACTGTAATATAGTTGACAGCTCTTGTGGCAGGGAGCATGCGATTTAAAGGGGCGGCGCTGAAAAAATCAGTGTATAGTTAATGATGCCACAAAATAGGCAGTTAGAAAAATTAATTAAAAAAAATCTATGGGGTATTTTGAGCTGAAACTTCACAGACACATTCAGGAGACACCTTAGACTTATATTACATCTTGTGAAAAAGCATTCTTGGGCACCTTTAAAGCAACATGCAGCATATCACCGTTTCTCATTCACTAAGCATGCGTACACACAAATTTGTGCATGAAATTAATGTACAAACATTTATGATTCATCAGTAACTTTCATTCTAAAATTTATTCTAAATTTACAAAAAAATTAGGAAACAACTGAAACCACTTACTTATACTCTTGGTGGCTTTATAAATATGTTAAGATAAAATTTTAAGATAGATATTGATCTTAAATATATTTCATCATATATGTATGTGTGTGTGTTAATATATTGTCAATCATAACTATATGGAAATATATTTACTTTCCATAAGAGTACACCACACACACTAAAGCACAACAATTCCTTATTTGAAGTAATATGACATTTACTATCACATTCAGAAATAATCGTTCAGACATATATCAGTTACAAGAAAGTTTGATAGTTAATCAAACACACAGTAAATGTGAATACATGTAACTTGTGTTAGTTTAGGCCTCAATGATTGTGTAGTGTTATTGATTAATTAAAACTCACCCATTCTCTCCAGTACTACAGTTGCACTGGCTGAAAGTCCTCCAGCAAACACTTGACACATGTAAACTCCTTTATCCTCAGTTCTGACACTCTTCAGTTTGAGAGAGAAGTTTCCTTTAGGGATTTCATCAATGAAGAACTCAACTCTGTCTCTGTATTGTTCATGTGATGAATCTGGTAAAGTCTTATTGTTTTGGTAGAGCAGAACCAGAATATCTTCATCTTCATCTGTTTTTCTTCCATGAAACCTCTTCAAAGTGTTCAGGTTTGATGTGAGAGTCTACAGAGCAGTTCAGAGTGACGTCCTCTCCCACAGACACAGATATGGAGCGACTCGATCCTGATACTAGCAATGCTCTGAAAGAACAAACATTTGTTAATATCACAATGTGAGATGTAAATTCAGTATTTAGTTTCTGTAAAATCCTATTAAAAATGGAAGAAGGCACTAATGTGATCCACACTTACCAACATCATCAACTTTTATTTGAACCACAATCTCACTAGGTTCCTGTTGACTGTAAACTTTACATGTGTATTTTCCCTCATCTGCAGCTCTCAGATTGTCCAGACGGAGGGAGAAGTTTCCATGTTGAATCTGATCAGTAAAGAAATGAGCTCTATCATGATACTCCTCCTGCTGGGCCTCTGGTCGACTCTTACCATCTTGATACAGATGAACCAAAGTCTGTGAGTCTGTTCTTCTCCATTCCACCTCCAGACCCTCGCTTGACAAGTCTTTATCAACATAACAAGGCAAAACCACTGAAGATCCCAGAGGAGCAACCAGAGGACCAGAGGGGCCGCGCACAATCAACCCTGAAACAAACCGAGAGATATTAAACAAAGCTTACTTTGTAGTTCAATTTCTGTCGGCCACTTTGGCAATTGTGACAGAAAACCGTCACTAGGGGTCACTCTTAAAAGCCACCTCTGACCTATTCAGAAAAGGTCAATGAATTTGGCAAGTGCAATTCACATGTCTGGCCACTCCCCGGACATCTGGGTATAAAAGTTCACTGTTCAGTTTCCCTGATATAAACCCTGTGCTCCGTTACCAGTCACTGTGGTTGGTAGTTTCTCTTCTGAGTAGGTGAAGCACTCCACAAAGATTATTCCCTACAGTATTACTTCTCATTGATAAGATCATAGGATGTATTTTACACATACTAACCTCCCCTTTGGGTAGGATGTGGCCTCCATAGTGTTGTGTTCCTTTCTCTTTGAGAAATTGAAAGCTTCCCAGCATTAACAACCAGGTAAGCTACAGCTGTAATTAGACTAAATTAACAGGAAAGGCTGCTTACTAGGGGTGTAACGATTCACTTGTTTTCTCAATGCATCGATTAACAATCCTGACAATGCATAGGCCTATACATCGATCTTGAAAGCTGCCAAGTCATTGCATGCTCACTACTGCTGAAAAAAAAATGCTTTCATTGTGTGGAAATGTCACCGATATTTAATAACAGATAAAATACAGAAGTTTTGTGGAAATGGGTCATACCATTGACATTACCTGAGCAGTTGAACTAAAAGGGGCACGCATTTATTGCATGGACAGAGCAAATACATAGGGCCCTATTTTAATGTCTAAGGGCATGGTCTAAAGCGCACAGCGCAAGTGCACTTAGGGCGTGTCCGAATCCACTTTTGCTAGTCGACGCACCTGGTGCATGGTCTAAAAGGGTTGTCCCTATTCTCTTAATGAGTAATGGGTGTGTTTTGGGGATAACATGAAATAAACCAATCAGAGAGTCATCTCCCATTCCCTTTAAAAGCCAGCTGCACTCACGCCATGGCGGATTCGCCATTTACATGGCGGAATTTGCAAGTGGAAAAGCTGAACGATTCTCTAGCAAGGAAACAGATTTAGAGCGCTTTAACCTCGTGCATGAGCAGACCATCTATGGGACAAGCTAAAGCATTTTTATTTTTATGCACACAATAATAATTGTTTACATTTTAATCCTTTCATTTTCAATATTTGGCATGTTTGTGTGCTGCTGCGCATCCCTGTATAATAAGCAGAGTGTACGCGCATTTTGTACCTACATATAGCCGCATATTACTAACTTGCCCTTTAAATAACGATAAATGGTGTTAAATGAACTGTATCATTCTGTCCCTTGAGAAATAATAGTGTATTGTTGCTTTTTTGCAGCCAAGACTTACAGACATGTACAGAAATGAGCTTTTAATTATAAACTAACCCTTAGAGAAATATTTACTGGAGTAAAGGATGTGATAACTAGAATTGAATAAATCGAGCGCAGCGTTAGTTCAGTCAGGCCACGTAGGCATAGTGCTGCGCTCCAATCGCTACCATTCTCCTATTAGACACGGGACATATATACGTGGCATTGCTGCTCGGTAAGTATGCTCAAACTGCTCACAAGCTTTGTGGTACAGTGACAAACAGCATGAAAATTACGTTTACATTATTTCTTGCACATCTTACCTGCTGCTTCCTGGCTATGGATACTTCGGACATCCTAGGACAAATATTATCTGAAGAGTCCCCGGACGAGATTCTGGATCATTACACCGAAGACAGCGATCCAACCCAACCAGTGAGACGAAGCTCTAGGATAGCAGCAAGGAATCCTTTTTCCATCAACGAATGGCCCAAAGAAAGAATCTTGGCCACCTTGTACTCTCTCAACGTACAAGTGCCACCGAATCTGGATCACGATCAGCTTTTGACTTTTCTACAAGAAGTCAATCAAGACCCGCAGCCCGCATCCACAAACATATCTTCTCTTCCCCGATCTACCGGCCGTAAAGCCACGGAGAAAAGAAAAAATCCATTCTCTGATCAAGCGTCTCCAACTCCAAAGAAGGTAAAGCCATCCAATCCTTCTCAAGCTCCAGTACAACAGGGAGACGACAGGGTTCTCACGGCGCTGCTGTCAATCCAAGGAACCCTCTCTGACATGGACAACAGGATCCAGGCGCTGGAATCGCAGCGCTCGTCTTCTGCACCTCAGGCGATGTTTGACGGGCAGACTTCCAGCTCGACATCAAACTGTGCCCTTACTCCCGACTTGGCTCTTCCCAGAAGATCTCTCGGATCAGCGCTACCTGCCGTTTCCACTGGGGTGCCCTTTTTCCCCCCAGCAGCTGCCATTTCTCCCCAACTGCACGCTCAAATCCTGTCAGGTAATGACATTAATTTGGTTAAAATATTGCTATGCTCTGAAACTAACGAAAGAAGGTTTGTGGATTGTGGGGACATTTCTGTTATTCTTAAAGATAACGATTCAAGACTCACCAAAACCTTAACCATGGCAGAATTTAATGTTGTTCAGAGACATTATCTGCGAAGTGTATCCAGACAGGAGAAAGGAATTAGATACCTATCTAGCCATCATTTCGGATCTTGCAATGTCTTACAGAGGTACTCTTTTCTACAAATACCACAAATCATTTTCATCAAAAGCAGCAATGTACATTCAACGATTTAATCAGCGACTAGACTGGTCCGTGGTCGATCTGGCACTCATTAGCAGACACTTTACAGGCCACCGAGCACTGTCATGCTCACTCTGCGGTTCGTTTTCCCACACCGCATCTCTCTGCCCTAAGGCCGCTTCAACTCAGGACACTAGCGCTTCGGCGCCAGAACAGGTGAAGCCTGAAAGACAAACCCCTCTTTGCTATAATTTCAATGAGAATGTTTGTACTCGTAATAATTGTAAATATTTTCATGCTTGCAGCTATTGCGGGAACAGTCACCCGAAGTTTTCTTGTCCACGGCGATCAAAATTCCAAAAAAAGAAATAAACACTCCGGTGAACACCAAGGAGCTATCTAAAGCCCTGGAAAAGCATCCAAATCGCTGTTTTGTGTCTTACCTCATTCTAGGGCTCATGCATGGGTTCCTAGCTGGTCTTTCCTATCTGCCCACCTTCTCTTTCACCTGTCAAAACCTCCAGTCGGCTATCAAAGACCCACAGGCAGTAGATGATCTGATGGGGAAAGAGATTGAGAAGGGCTACATGATCGGACCTTTTGATCAACCTCCTTTCAATCTTTTCCGCATTAACCCTTTAGGAGTCGCAGTTAGGAAATACTCAAGGAAAAAACGCTTAATTATTGATTTATCTGCTCCCCACTCTATAGTAGGGGTTCCAAGTATTAACAGTTTAATTCCTTCAGAACCATTTTCCCTGGCTTATTCCACAGTGGACAACGCAATTAAACTAATCAAATTAGCCGGCAGAGGAGCGTGGCTCAGTAAAGCGGATATTACCGACGCTTTCAAAATCATGCCCTTGCACCCCTCTCAGTGGCATCTTTTCAGGGTCAGTTGGCGAGAGAAATTTTATTTTTCAGTCAGACTCACTTTTGGGTGTAAAAGCAGCCCAAAGAATTTTGATACACTGTCCGAAGCACTCTGCTGGTGTCACAGACACGTCAGGCTCCACCTCCCTGCAATACCCATGCACTCAATCACCGGAGTTCTAATCACCGCCACCTGCATGTCATTATCCCCGCAATCACCAGCACTATATCTGCCACACTCACACACACAGTCTTTGTCCGGTCTCGTACGTATTACAGACTCATGTATACTTACCTCAAGGACTCCAAACCTGTTACTTACCTGCTACCAGCATCTCCAGTGTCTCCAGTCTTCCTCCTGTGTGCCTCTCTCCGTGTGTGTGAGTGTTCCCCGTCTGCCGTCTTCAATATCGTCTACCACGAACTCCATCTACAAGCAACAAAGGACAGTATCATTTCCCTTTCATCACATCAAACTCTCTATCCACCATTTACTCACCTGCTCATTGCTGTTATCAATAAAACAACCTTACTTGCTTTTATTCTGCCTCCGAGCCGTCTGTACTGTAACAGAAGACCAACCAGACCCTTTCCAGGAGCTCGTGGACGCGCTGCGCCGAGCACTCACTCCACCACAACCACCGTCACCAGCACCTGTCGCCGCTTCCTCGTTCACTTCTTCGCTTCACACTCCTACTATGCACGCCAGTCCCATGGCCAGGCCGGCGCCCTACTCAGGATCGGCGGACGATTGCAGCGGATTCCTCCTGCAATGTGAGCTGGTCCTGGAGATGCAATCACAACTTTACCCCACTGACACCGCTAATCCGTGGCTCGAACAACACAGTCCAACCATCTCCTGGCGCACGGGCGAGATCCTGAAGTGGGGCGAACACTGTTTCTCAAACTGCTTCTCCGGGTTTCCTGTTCCTCCATCTCCACGTCCTAAAGAAATCACTGTCTGCGCCACATCCATCGAGAGCCCCATTGAGAAACGATCTATCGACATTCCATCCTGTTACGCCCCCTTCAGCGACGTCTTCTGCCCGCAACGAGCCTCCAAATTACCTCCACACCGGCCATGGGACTGTGCCATCGATCTGCTACCGGGTGAGCCAGTGCCACGGGGAAGGATCTACCCCCTTTCTGTGCCGGAGGAGAAGGCCATGGAGGACTATATTGAAGAGGCCCTCAAGCAAGGATACATCCGTCCGTCTACTTCCCCTGCTGCTTCCAGCTTCTTCTTCGTGGCCAAAAAGGACGGAGGCTTGCGGCCCTGTATTGATTACCGGTCACTCAACAAGATCACCATAAAATTCCGTTACCCTCTTCCCCTCGTCCCAGCGGCCCTGGAACATCTCCGTGGTGCCACTGTATTCACCAAGCTGGACCTCCGCAGCACGTACAACCTCATCCGGATACGCAAGGGGGACGAGTGGAAGACCGCCTATGTCACGCCCACCGGCCATTATGAATATTTGGTCATGCCCTATGGACTTGTCAACGCCCCCTCCGTATTCCAGGATTTTATTCATGAGGTGCTCCGGGAGTTTCTCCATAAGTTCGTGTTGGTGTATATCGACGACATCCTCATCTACTCCTGGAGCATGGCTGAACATCGCCACCACGTTGCGGAGGTCCTCAAGCGCTTACGGCAATTCCAACTGTTTCTCAAGGCGGAAAAATGCTCCGTCCACCAGTCATCCGTCCACTTCTTGGGATACTTCATTGATCACAGTGGCATCCGGATGGACGAGGGGAAGGTGGATGCCATCTGGTCCTGGCCCACTCCTTCAACCATAAAAGAACTCCAACGCTTCCTAGGCTTCGCCAATTTCTACCGTCGTTTCATCAAAGGCTACAGTTCCATCGTCTATCCACTAACCAACCTTCTTCGCCATCAGCCCAAGTCTCTGTCCTGGTCTGAAGATGCCACAAGAGCCTTTGAAGCCCTCAAGAACGCCTTCACCACCGCTCCCCTCCTCGTCCACCCTGACCCTAACCTGCCTTTCGTCGTGGAGGTGGATGCATCCACCACAGGAGTGGGAGCGGTTCTCTCCCAGCAGCAGGGGCAGCCAAGTAGACTCCATCCATGCGCCTTCTTCTCCCGCAAGCTCAACCCGGCGGAGGTCAACTATGACATCGGTGACCGTGAGCTCCTGGCCGTCAAGCTCGCGTTGGAGGAATGGAGGCATTGGCTGGAGGGAGCCAAACACCCCTTTCAAGTGCTGACCGACCATAAAAACTTGGAGTATCTCAAAGCTGCAAAAAGATTAAACCCTCGTCAAGCTCGCTGGGCTATGTTCTTTTCAAGATTTGACTTCACTATCTCCTCTCGTCCTGGCTCCAAGAATCTCAAGGCTGACGCCTTATCCCGTCTCCATGCTCCTGATGAGAAAATTGAAACTCCAGAGACCGTCCTTCCAGAATCCATTTTCGTGAATCCCATCCAATGGTCTGAAGAAACTCTGCCCTCCTCCAATGCCTCCACCCACACTCCGCCAGGTTGCCCGCAGGGTCTTCAGTACATCACCAGAGCACGACGCACTCAACTCATTCACGCAGCTCACTCATCACTTGGCACTGGTCACCCGGGGGTCAATGAGACCCTCTCGCTGCTGAAAGCGCGCTTCTGGTGGCCCACTTGGCCAGGGATGTCAGAAGGTACGTGCAGGGTGCAGGGAGTGCGCCATCTCTAAGAGCCCTCGTCATCTGCTGGCCGGCAAGCTCAATCCTCTGCCCGTTCCTGAGCGACCATGGTCACACCTGGGAGTGGACTTCATAACGGATCTCCCACCTTCTGACGGTCACACCTGCATCCTCGTGGTAGTGGATCGATTCTCCAAGGCCTGCCGACTGATTCCTCTCCAAGGTCTACCTACCGCTCTTACCACTGCAGAACTAATGTTCAACCAATCTTCCGTTACTATGGAATCCCTGAGGACATAGTATCTGACAGGGGCCCCCAGTTCATCTCCCGGGTCTGGAAGCCTTCTGTCCCTCCTGGGTGTGACTGTAAGTCTGTCGTCCAGATACCACCCTCAGTCGAACGGGCAGACGGAACGGAAGATCCAAGAGATCGGCCGCTTCATGCGTACCTTCTGCCACGGCCATCAGGACTCCTGGAACCAGTACCTGGGTTGGGCCGAGTACGCCCAGAACTCCCTCCGTCAGCCTTCCACCGGATTAACACCTTTTCAATGCGTACTCGGTTACCAACCCCCACTGTTTCCCTGGGACGGGGAACCCTCCAACGTTCCTGCTCGACTACTGGTTCCGGAGAGCGAGAGGGTATGGAACTCAGCTCACCATCAGCTGCAGAGGGCCCTGCGCAGACGCAGGATGACAGCCGACCTTCGTCGCTCCAACGCTCCCAACTACCAGCCAGGGCAGAAGGTCTGGCTGTCGACTAGGGACATCAGACTGCGTCTGCCATGCAGAAAGCTGAGTCCCCGCTTCATTGGCCCGTTCACCATCATTCAGCGGATCAACCCCGTCACGTATCGTATTCAGCTCCCTCCACAATACAAGATTCATCCCACTTTCCATGTGTCTTTGTTGAAACCTCACCACCCTTCTGTCTCTCCTTCCACAGAGCCTGATGTGGCAGCCGCCGAGCCCCCCCTTCCACTTCTTCTGGAGGATGGAGCTGCATACGAGGTTCATGAAATTCTGGACTCCAGGCGCCGTGGTGGTCTCCTGGAATACCTCGTAGACTGGGAGGGCTACGGGCCAGAGGAGCGGTCGTGGGTCCCGCGGAACGGACATCCTTGATCCCAACCTGCTACAAGCCTTCCACACCAGCCACCCGGACAGACCTGCCCCACGCCCTCGAGGTCGGCCACCACGACGTCGGGGTCCTCGGCCCTCAGGAGCGGGCCGTGGGAGGGGGGGTACTGTCACAGACACGTCAGGCTCCACCTCCCTGCAATACCCACGCACTCAATCACCGGAGTTCTAATCACCGCCACCTGCACGTCATTATCCCCACAATCACCAGCACTATATCTGCCACACTCACACACACAGTCTTTGTCCGGTCTCGTACGTATTACAGACTCATGTATACTTACCTCAAGGACTCCACACCTGTTACTTACCTGCTACCAGCATCTCCAGTGTCTCCAGTGTCTCCAGTCTTCCTCCTGTGTGCCTCTCTCCGTGTGTGTGAGTGTTCCCCGTCTGCCGTCTTCAATATCGTCTACCACAAACTCCATCTACAAGCAACAAAGGACAGTATCATTTCCCTTTCATCACATCAAACTCTCTATCCACCATTTACTCACCTGCTCATTGCTGTTATCAATAAAACAACCTTACTTGCTTTTACTTCTGCCTCCGAGCCGTCTGTACTGTAACAGCTGGATCTTACTAAATAATTTTAAACTACCATTCGTTCTTCACCTGTTGGATGACTTCCTCCTCATTGACTTTCCAGATGCCAACCCATCGCGCAGTATCAAATCCTTGGTTAAAGCGTTCAATAATTTCGGCATTCCTCTTGCAGAAGAGAAAACAAAAGGCCCATCTCGTGTCCTCGATTTCCTAGGGATCACGCTAGATTCAATGAAAATGCAAGCATCTCTTCCGCTAGACAAACTAGAAAGGATTAGAGGGTTCATCAGAACGTATTCCCTATTACCTACCTTAACAAAAAGGGATCTTTTTTCTCTGCTGGGCCATCTCAATTTCGCTATGAGGATTATTCCCCTAGGTCGTTCCTTTATTTCCAGACTTTTAGATCTGTCAAAAACGGTCGAGAAAATGCATGACACGGTTACGTTAGATGAAGGGTGCAGGTCTGATTTAACGTTCTGGTCTAAATTATGCGACAGCTGGAATGGCATTTCGTTTTTTTACGAAGAAGATATAGAAACCTCTGTCAAACTACAATTCTTCACCGATGCAGCTCCTTCCGTCGGGTTCGGAGGTATTTTTAACAATCAGTGGTTCGCAGAAAGATGGCCAAAAGAACTTAAGGATCTGGCTCCCTCTATCCAATCGACAGCACTTATGGAATTATATCCTATAGTTACCGCTTGCTTATTATGGGCAGATCAATGGACTAGGAAAAACATCCTCATTTTCTGTGACAACGAAGCCACAGTGAACATTTATTAACAAGGGTCGCTCCTCTGTGCCTTTCATTAACCGTTTTATTAGACGCCTAACCTGGATCTCAGTCATGAACAATTTTACCATTAAAGCTACTCACATACCTGGGCTGGATAATAAAATAGCTGACTCTCAGTCCCGGTTTAATATCCAGGAATTCCGACGCCTGTGTCCGGGAGCTGCTTCATCACGACTGGACTGCCCGGACTTCAGTCAAACAGTCCTAGATTGAATGCAACTTTGCAAAATTACCTTAAATCAGCCGCACACTACATGAGATCAGGCCTAGCAAAAACTACACTTAAAACTTATGACTCGGCGTGGTCAGCTTTTTCAGATTTTTGCAACGCTTTCTCTGTGCCTAAACCCCCACTAACATACCTATCATATGTGCTTTCATTACGCACTGCTTCGAATCAAGAAAGCTTAAGCTTTCTACCATCAAGATTATGATCTCGGGCATACAATTCCACATTAGATGTATAGATCCTTCCTCCCAAAGCCTGTTACAGAATCCCTCCATATGCCTTCTCCTCAACGGTTTAAAAAAGGAAAGTCCTGCCGTTCCAGATAAATGACTACCGCTGTCTCTCTCACAGGTGCACTTGATGGTGGATAAATTAAGATCAGGTCTCTTCACTCCGCACACCAATTTGCTTCTAGAAGTAGCATTCCTCACCGCCTATTATGGATTCCTCAGAGGAGGGGAATTCACCATTAACACCAGGAAATTCGATGAGGCCCTCACACGATCTCACAACCAAAGACATATCATTTCACACCAAATACTTTTCTATTTATCTCAAACATTCCAAAACAGACAGAGATAATAACGGGAGTACCATTAACATCTCCAGAACCAACGACGGATATTGTCCCCTCACAGCCATGAACAGGCTGGTTAGCTCACGCAGTAAACCAAACCCTACAGATCCACTTTTCATTACAGAGAAAGGAGAAGCTATGTCCAAGCATTGGTTTGCCTCGCGTCTCCGAACCGCATGCCTTCATTGTGGCATGGACCCCACGCTTTATACCAGCCATTCATTCCGTATAGGCGCGGCAACCACCGCAGCTTCAACTGTCTCCATACCCATGCTAAAAGCCATGGGCAGGTGGTCATCATCAGCGTATCAACGATACATTAGGCCTACAACTCGGGATGTTTTATTAGCGCAAAAAGCCTTGAGCAGCTCTTCTACATAAAAAAAAAAAAAAAAACCCGCACACTGCATTCTTGTGGTATTCGCACGCTGCTCTCCTACCCCTCATGCCAATCTCAGGGGAACATGCTGCTTTGTTTCGTGGTTCTCCCGCTGGAGAGACACCACTGCCGTGTATTGGGGCCAGCTGCATTTATATATATATATAAATATATATATAATAATAAAAATAAAATAAAATAATAAAAAAAATATATATATATATAAAAAAAAAAGGGACTGCTGTTTTCTCCCGCTGGAGAGAACCCCTTTGCTGCTATAACTGCAGGGGCCTGCTGTTCATTCCTCAGCAGGGAATGAACACCCCTCGCTACTTAAATTAAAAGAGGGGCATGCTATTCTCTCCCTCCCTCTAGAGGGGAGAATACCCCTCTGATAGTCATTAAGCTACATTAAGGATATCTTAATAACATTGTCTTTTCTCTTTTGCAGGAACGGAACAAGTATGGTTTTGGGGGGTTCTATTTCGGGCAAGTAATACCATTATGTTTGGGGGTTAATGTTAAAGCTCTTGTATGTTCAATTAATATTGGAGCAAGAACCCCCATAAGGAACCATACCGCCAAAGATAATTGTGTTCAATAAACTCAAGTACCTTGCCAAAGTGGTCCTGTCTGAACTAGTATTAATACAGTTTATTTGAATATTGTATTTGGCTTTGAAGTTTAAAACAAACAACATTATGACATGAGATAAGCAGCAGAAAAAACTAATAACTGATGCAAAGAGTTTTTAACTTATGAAGCATTAGAAATATGAGGAAAAAACAAACAACGAAAACTGCATCTGTTTAAATGTCTGACAGTCATTCAACTGAAATGGCCCATTCCACTGCAACTGAATGCAATTTCTTTTCAGAGACAAAGTTTATGTTATAGATGAAACATCTTCAAGTGTAAAGAATCATTGCATCATTAAAATCCATCAAATAGAGTTTAAATTTAGGGAGAAATGTGTGCTCTCAATTCTTGATTCTTCTAAGCATTGTATGCAGTTTTAGATTATTCCCATTGCAGTTGCTATTTATCTTTCATTTTTTTCATAGTGATGATTTTCAATTTAATCAGAACTGGTTTATCTGGATTAGCTGAAGTTACACATGAAGAAAATGATACAAGTTTAAACATATTGTCTTCATGCACCGGAACACTTGCAGATTTTCAATTTGATGATCATAATTTCATTTTAACATGGACCTACTTATGTTTATGTTTTTGTGGCTGTTATGCTAGATACATCTGAATATACATTGTTTTCTCTCTTTGAGTTGATTATGAAAACGAGGCACATAATTAATTATGTCCAAACTTTTAGTATACAGGACTATAAGTTTGGAAAATTAATTATGTACCACTGCTAGGTGCATATATGAGTCTCACACACAGGTGTTAAAACATACAATGAAGTTGTGTAGGATCTACTTTTTGTAGTGTTGACTGCTGAATTATTTAGGGCTCCATTCTTCGTACCTCACTTAATACATCTGAGATGATTTGACAGATCTCAGATCTTCTAATCATGATACCACCTGATCTCTGGCTAATTTGGTTCTTCAAACTAATTTATGGATTTGATATATTAAAAAATATCTGGATTAAGTTATTGTCTGATATTACTGCAGGTTCTTGTGTTCATTGGAAAGGGCATATATATTAATACTCGAAAACAAGATCAACAATGTGACTCAACAGTTTCAGCGGTGTAGAACTGGCTTGTGACACGAGTCACACGACTGATCAGGGTTCGAGTCTTTTGCCGAGCTCACTCTTCTCCCTTTTCCCATCACATATCACACCAGAAAAGCATTTATTTTCAATAAAAATTAAGATTTTTTAAAAAGTGGAAGCAAAGTGACTAACAAGTGTTATAAAAGTATTTATAATTGTAATAAATATAATCATTTACACTCTATGTTAATGTACAACAATACTGCAGTGCAAAAAGTATACAGTGCTGCTTGAAAGTTTGTGAACCCCTTGCAGAATCTGTGAAAATGTGAATAATTTTAACAAAATAAGAGGGATCATACAATATTCATGTTATTTTTTTTTATTTAGTATTGTCCTGAGTAAGATATTTTACAAAAAAAATGTTTACATATGGTCCACAAGCCAAAAAAATAGCTGAATTTATAAAAGCGACCCACTCAAAAGTTTGTGAACCCTTGATTCTTAATATTGTGTGTGGTTACCTGTGTCACAGACACGTCAGGTTCCACCATCCACCAATCCTAGCGCACTCAATCACCCGAGTACTAATCACCGCCACCTGCACCTCATCATCACTTCATCACCAGCACTACAAAGAACCCACACTTACACACAGTCACTGTCTGGTCTCGTTTGCACTTCACTACCTGAATGCTTACCTTAAGGACTCCAGCGATCTACTTACCTGTCTCCATCATCTCCTGTGTTCCTCCTGTGCTCCTCCTGTGCGATCCCGTCTGTGTGTGAGTGTTCCCTGTCTTCAGTCTCCAGTGTCAGCTCCATGCTTCAATCCTGCGAACACAAAGGACAGTATTACCTCTCTGCTTATCATTCATCAACTATCATCACAGTTCACTCACCTGCATTGCAATCTAACTCTGTTGAAATCAATAAATACCACTGTGAGTTTTACTCCTGCTTCCGTCCCTTCTGTACTGTAACAGAAGACCGGACCCTACCAACCAGATTTCAACATGAGTCACTCGGATCCCTTTCAAGAGCTCGTTGATGCTTTGCGCCGAGCACTCACACCCCAACCTCCGTCTCCGTCACCATCACCCACCGTTGCTTCTGAAACCACCGTCTCCACTCCTTCACCTGCGGTTTACTCCAGTCCCATGGCCCGACCAATGCTCTACTCTGGATCGGCGGAGGATTGCAGCGGATTCCTCCTGCAATGTGTGCTGGTCATGGAGATGCAACCTCATCTCTACACCAACGATACAGCGAAAATAGCGTTCATCATCTCTCAACTGCAAGGCAAGGCATTGCGCTGGGCGGACTCCCTCTGGACACAGAAAGGCCCAGTTGTTCAATCCTATTCCTCCTTCGTCTCACACTTCCGTGAAATCTTCGGCAAGCCTATCTCTGACTCTTCCATTGGTGAGAAACTTTACAATCTTAAACAAGGATCTTTACCTGTCAATGAATATGCCTTGCAGTTTAGAACGCTGGCCGCATCTAGTGGATGGAACGAGCAAGCCCTCATCACCACCTATTGTCAGGGTTTGGAACCTAGAGTGCGGTTGCATCTCGCTGCATACAAGGATTCCATCTTCTTTGAGCGATTCATTCAGCTTTCCATCCACGTAGGTACTCGTATGCAGTCGTGTATTAAAGAACACCAGGGCCAGTCACTTCCCACCATCCTCCTCCATTGGTCCGAACCCGTCAGCCCTCCAGAACCAGCCAGCGAGCCCATGCAAGTTGACAACTCCCGATTCTCTTCCGCCGAACGTCAACGAAGGCTGACCCTGAATCTCTGTTTATACTGCGTTGCTTCTGGACATGCGATCTCTGCATGTCCCATCCGTCCTCCTTGTCCTGTGATGAGTGCTATTATTCTCTCCATTAAGAAAATGAAACCACTCACTACTGTTGTAAACCTTACTGCCGCTGATGCATCTGTTCCAGTGGTGGCGCTCCTCGATTCAGGGTCAGCAGGAAATTTCATCTCCGACTCCCTCTGTCGTCAACTCAAGCTTAAAACCTCGCCCTTTCCGACCATCTACCAAATCCACTCCATCACGGGCAAACCCTTAAGCCGTAAGAAGGTCAGTCGATTTGTGGGTCCTCTTCAACTGTGTGTGGGATTTCTTCATGTGGAAGATATACATCTGCTGGTTCTGGAGGAATCCACCTCTGACGTGGTTCTAGGGTGCCCGTGGCTGGAACAGCACAGCCCAACCATCTCCTGGCGGACAGGCGAAATCCTGAAGTGGGGCGATAACTGTTTCTCCAGCTGTTTCTCCAAGTGTCCTGTTCCCAAGTCTCCTCGTTCCAATGACATCTCCATCTGTACCACCTCCATTGAAAGTCCTGTCAAAAAACGTTCAGTGGACATTCCAGCCTGTTACGCCCCCTTCAGCGACGTCTTCTGCCCACAACGAGCCTCCAATGGGACTGTGCCATCGATCTGTTACCGGGTGAGCCAGTGCCCAGGGGAAGGATATACCCCCTGTCAGTACCGGAGGAGAAGGCCATGGAGGAATATACTGAAGAGGCCCTTAACCAAGATTACATCCGCCCGCCTCCTCCCCTTGCAGCTTCGAGTTTCTTCTTCGTGGCGAAAAAGGACGGAGGCTTGCGGCCATGTATCGACTACCGTGCACTGAACAAGATCACCGTTAAGTTCTGGTACCCCCTTCCTCTCGTCCCAGCAGCTCTAGAACACCTCCGTGGTGCCACTGTGTTCACCAAGCTGGACCTCCGCAGCGCGTATAACCTCATCCGGATATGTGAGGGGGACGAGTGGAAGACTGCCTTCGTCACGCCCACCGGCCATTACGGGTACCTTGTAATGCCATATGGCCTGGTCAACGCCCCCTCCATATTCCAGGATTTCTTCCACGAGGTGCTCCGGGAGTTTTTCCACAAGTTCGTCCTGGTATACATAGATGACATCCTCATCTACTCCCAGAGCTTGGCCGAACATCGCCACCACGTTGCAGAGGTCCTTCAACGCTTACGACAGTTCCATCTCTTCCTCAAGGCTGAAAAATGTTCCTTCCATCAAACTTCCATTCAATTCCTGGGATACAACATCGATCACAGTGGCATCCGGATGGATGAGAGGAAGGTGGAAGCAATCAAGTCCTGGCCCTCACCATCCACCATCAAAGAACTCCAGCGCTTCCTTGGCTTTGCTAATTTCTACCGCCGCTTCATAAAGAACTACAGCTCCATAGTCCATCCACTCACTAATCTACTCCGCAACCAGCCTAAGTCTCTGTCCTGGTCTCAGGAAGCCACCAACGCCTTCGAAGCCCTCAAGACAGCCTTCACCACCGCTCCTCTCCTCGTCCACCCCGATCCAGACCTGCCATTCGTCGTGGAGGTGGACACCTCCACCACAGGAGTGCGAGCGGTCCTTTCTCAGCAGCAGGTGACACCAAGTAGACTCCATCCATGCGCCTTCTTCTCCCGCAAGCTCAACCCGGCGGAGGTCAACTACGACATTGGTGACCGCGAGCTCCTGGCCGTCAAGCTTGCCCTGGAGGAATGGAGGCATTGGTTGGAGGGAGCCAAACACTCCTTCCAGGTGTTAACTGATCATAAGAACTTGGAATACCTAAAAGCTGCTAAGAGATTTAATCCCCGTCAAGCCCGCTGGGCAATGTTCTTCTTCATGTTCAACTTCTCCATCTCCTATCGTCCCGGCACCAAGAATATTAAGGCTGATGTCTTATCCCGTCTCCACGCTCCAGAAGAGAAAAACGAAACCCCTGAAACCATACTTCCTGAATCCATCTTCGTGAGCCCCATTGAATGGTCAGAAGAGACCTTACCCTCCTCCAATGCCTCCACCAATGCTCCGCCGGGTTGTCCACCAGGCTTGCAATACATCACTCGGACACGACGCACCCCACTTATTCACTCTGCGCACACGTCACTTGGCACTGGCCACCTGGGGGTCAATGAGACCCTCTCGCTGCTTAAAGAGCTCTTCTGGTGGCCCAACATGGTCAACGACGTCAGAAGGTACGTGCAAGGCTGCAGGGAGTGCCCCATCTCCAAGAGCCCTCACCATCTTCCAGCCGGCAAGCTCAATCCTCTGCCTGTTCCTGAGCGACCCTGGTCACACCTGGGAGTGGACTTCATCACGGATCTCCCAGCGTCTGATGGCCATACATGGATCCTGGTGGTAGTAGACCGCTTCTCCAAAGCCTGTCGTCTGATTCCCCTGAGAGGTCTACCTACCGCCAAGGAAACTGTGCTTACTATGGCATTCCCGAAGACATCGTCTCAGACAGAGGACCCCAATTCATCTCTCGTGTGTGGAAGGCATTCCTATCCCTCCTGGGTGTGACCGTCAGTCTTTCCTCCGGATACCACCCTCAGTCGAATCGGCCGCTTAGTACCTGGGTTGGGCCGAGTATGCACAGAACTCCCTACATCAACCATATACTGGACTCACTCCATTCCAGTGCGTAATCGGTTACCAACCCCCACTGTTCCCCTGGAACGGAGAACCATCCAACGTTCCTGCAGTCGACTACTGGTTCCGGGAGAGCGAGAGGGTTTGGGACTCAGCCCATCACCAACTGCAGCGAACCCTGCGCAGACGCAGAATGACAGCGGACCTTCGACGTTCCGATGCTCCCTCCCACCAACCGGGACAGAAGGTCTGGCTGTCAACCCGGGACATCAGACTGTGTCTGCCCTGCAAGAGTCCCAGATTCATTGGCCCATTCACCATCACCCAACAGATCAATCCAGTCACGTATCGTCTTCAACTCCCTCCACAATACAAGATTCACCCTACATTCCATGTCTCACTCCTTAAACTTCACCACCCTTCTGTTTCTCCCTCCACAGAACCTGCCGTGGCAGCCGCCGAGCCCCCCCTTCCACTCATCCTGGACAACGGTGCAGCCTACGAGGTTCGTGAGATTCTGGACTCCCAGCGCCGTGGTGGTCTACTGGAATATCTGGTGGACTGGGAAGGCTATGGTCCCGAGGAGCGCTCTTGGGTCCCCAGAAATGACACCCTCGATCCCAATCTTCTTCAAGCTTTCCACGCCAACCATCCCGACAGACCTGCTCCCCAATGAAGAGGACGACCACCATGACACCGGGGTCCTCGGCCCTCAGGAGCGGGCCGTGGGAGGGGGGGTACTGTCACAGACACATCAGGTTCCACCATCCACCAATCCCAGCGCACTCAATCACCCGAGTATTAATCATCACTTCATCACCAGCACTACAAAGAACCCACACTCACACACAGTCACTGTCCGGTCTCGTTTGCACTTCATTATCTGAATGCTTACCTTAAGGACTCCAGCGATCTACTTACCTGTCTCCATCGTCTCCTGTGTTCCTCCTGTGCGATCCCGTCTGTGTGTGAGTGTTCCCTGTCTTCAGTTTCCAGTGTCAGCTCCATGCTTCAACCCTGCGATCACAAAGGACAGTATTACCTCTCTGCTTATCATTCATCAACTATCATCACAGTTCACTCACCTGCATTGCATTCTAACTCTGTTGAAATCAATAAATACCACTGTGAGTTTTACTCCTGCTTCTGTCCCTTCTGTACTGTAACAACCTGATGATCTACAACTTTTTTTCTTTGTTTAAACTGCCCAATATTCTTCAAAAAAAATCCTCCAGATCCCAAAATCTCTTCAAATTTCCAGCATCTTTTGCGTATTTGAACCATTTTCAGCAGTGACTGTATGATTTTGAGAGCCATCTTTTCACACTGAGGACAACTGAGGGACTCAAACACAACTATTAAAAAAGGTTCAAACATTCACTGATGCTTCAGAAGGAAACACGATGCGTTAAAGCCTCATTCAGATCCGATTTTTGTGCATATCAGATTGAAATCCGATCAGATTTAGCAAGTATGAACAGCCAAAAATCACATGAAATGCAACATTCATATGTGGTTTGTAATCCTATTCAAATCGCATTTCTGGAAATCCGTTTCAGTCTGGCCACTCTGATCGGATTTCACGTGGTTTATGTGACTTTTTCACGCGATGTAAACATCAGACATTGTTATAGGAAACATGCTGAAAGTCGCTGCAGAAACAAGGCCGTGTTGTTGCAAAGTGCCAGACGAGCAGAAATTTAGCAATAGGCTACAACTGAGACATGTTCTGAGACCGGCTGAGATGACAGCACGGAATAAAATCGCTCATCAGCCATTGCCTCATCATAACACAGTAGATCAGCACCGGCGGCTACACATTGTCATATATAAATAAGACAACATCTGTATTGCAAATCCCTCCATGTTGTGGTTGTTGTTTTTGGCATATAACTACCAAATCAATGTCATTGCCATAGAAACCAAGATATTCCGGAAAACGAAAAAGTGGCATGGACACATGGACACAATCGGATTTTAGATCAGATTCCAATCGGATATACAAATAATCGGATTTGGACTGACAGTCTGAACGAGGCTTAAGAGCCGGGGGGTGAAAACCTTTTGAATTTGAAGATCAAGGAATATTGTACTTAATTTGTCTTCTGGCAAACATTTAAGTGTCTTCTGTTGCTTCAGAAGGGCACTAGCTACTAAATGAAATAAAATATATAATATATCATATATATAATATATAATATAAAATATACAGGTGCTGGTCATATAATTAGATATCATCAAAAGTTCATTTTTTATTGTAATTATTTTTAAAAATGAAACTTTCATATATTCTAGATTCCCTACATGTAAAGTAAAACATTTTCAAAAGTTTTTTTTTTTTTTTTAATTTTGATGATTAGAGTGTACAGCTCATGAAAGTCCAAATCCAGTCTCAAAATATTAGAATATTTCCTAAGATCAATCAAAAAATGGATTTGCAAAACAGAAAAGTTCCAAGTTCTTTAAAGTATGTTCATTTGTGCACTCAATACTTGGTCGGCAGCACATATTACAGCAAGACTTTGCTCCTAGCACAAAATACAGCATCAGTGAAGTTGGCATGGAAGTGATCAGTCTGTGGCACAGCTGAGGCACTATTGAGCCTTCAGATCATCTGTATATTGGATCTACTGTTTCTCATCTTTCTCTTGAAAATATCCCATAGATTCAGGTCAGGCATGTTGGCTGGCCAATAAAGCACAGTAATATCATGGTCAGCAAACCACTTGTAAGTGGTTTTTGCACTGTGAGCAGGTGCTAAAGTCCTGCTGGAAAAGGAATCAGCATCTCCATAAAGCTTGTCAGCAGATGGAAGCATAAAGGCTCCAAACTCCTGGAAGATTGCTGCATTGACTTTGCACTTGATAAATAACACAATGGACAAACACCAGCAGACGTCACGGCCCCCCAAATCATTACTGACTTCAGAAACTTCACACTAGACTTAAGCAGCTTGGATTCTGTGCCTCTAAAGTCTTCCTTCAGACTCTGGGACCATGATTTCAACATGAAATGCAAAATTACTTCAACTGTAAACAGCCACCCCATTCAGTAATGACCTGTGACTTACTCTCTTTGTGGAGGGTTCAATGATTGTCTCCTGGACCATTGCCAAGTCAGCAGTCTTCCCCATTAGTGTGGTTTCAAATTACAAGATATACCCGGAATTTATACTGTAGGGATGGTCATTAATGAAACTCAAATGTAATATTCTAATATTTTGAGATACTGGATTTTGGACTTCATTAGCTGTATGCTCTAATCAACAAATAAAAAAAAAAAAAAAAAAACTTTGAAATGTTTTACTTTACATGTAGGGAATCTAGAATATATGAAAGTTCATTTTTTAAAATAATTTACAATAAAAAAATGAACTTTTTCACGATATTCTAATTATATGACCAGCACCTGTATATATATATTATATTTTATATATTATATATATATATATATATATAAGGTTTTTTTTTAGTTCAAAACATTAAAAAAAATATATGTAACTGAATATAAGAACAAAGCATTTAAGCTCAAGCAGCGCGAATGGGAAAAACTCTCATAAAACAGACTGCGTTATCGTACAGAACACACATATACACTCAAATCAGAGGATATTGTGTTTACATTGTTTTATATGTTCATGTTGAGAAAAACAATATCCACATGCACATGCTTTAAATTAACCCTTTCACACACAGAAGTTTAAAATATTCTGGCTGACCCCCCAGCGTGAGTTTTTTAAGGCGACCGTTATAGAGTACCCCAGGGATGACGCGTTTTTGTAGGCCAACCCGGAAGTTAGCGGCGCACGGGTTCCCTCGACTGAAAGCCTATTCATTTTTCCCATAGACTTTTGGAAAATCGCAGAAAATAAGCTCTGTGTTTAACAAAGGGTTATGACACTTAGACGTTTTGTCTATCAAGATAATCTTTACAAGTTAACACAACATAAAGTCGTCAGATATAAAAGGCTATCAGTAGGCTATAAACGGACTACAGCACACCATGGTCGCGGATCAACGTCGTCACCACCAAACTTCCTCACACTTCATTTAGAAAACAACTTTATTTTAAAACATGCTCTCTGATTATGATCTGCGCTGTGTATGAATACTTATCCACTTTTTCATGAGAAATTCTGTCCAAATGTCCCGTTTGTCATGATGACGTCTAAAGTCCGCCCCAAAGGAAGTAGTCCATTTTAGCAATTTGTTAGCAACCACGATTTACACACAATATAGGTTTAAAACATCACAAACGGGTTATAACTGGTGTGTTTTATGTCATAGATCAAAACGTGAAAGTATTTAGAGGCTTTGTTAACCACAGACCTTATTTCAGGCGATTTAGCAAAAACCCATTCAAAAAACCCATTGACTTTAGGACGTTGGAACCGGAAGTCCAAAAATGCTAACTCGCTTCCGGGTTTAGCCTACAAAAACACGTCATCCCTGGGGTACTCTATTTAGAACATATCACTTTATGGTTTCCATGCACTGTATGAATGATGATTTGCTTTCATTTAATTTTTCTTTTTTTTATTCAAAATATTCACAAATTTGTTAGTTATAGCATGAAATATCTAATATTCCGATTGCCAAATATGTGCAAGTGGATGTGTTTTGCTGTTTAAACACCTTTATATCGATAGCGTTAGTTGAGCCATATGAGCGATGGGCGCCGCCATGGTAGTTAGATCTGTTGGATTTACAACCCGTGAATTTATCCACTTCTCCCGAAATACATGAAAGTAAGTGAGCTGGTGAACTGGGGAAGAATAGAGTAAGCTTTAAAGTTACTTTCACAATGTGTATCTGATATTAATTAAACGTGTCGTCAAATTATAATGGAAAGGGTTGTTATTTCCGCTTCTATAGACATCATTGTGTATTTTACAAACTCTAAATATATTGTTTTGTTAGTACTCATGTGTATTTAAATGTCTGAAACCTAAAATAATCATTATTTGGTTGAAAACACTGCATATATGTGATATATGAAAAGTGCTGCGCACGTCCGTCTCTGGTTTAGACGGACGTTCCAAAGCGCGCACGCACATTTGAATTTGGCAGTTGATCACGTGATGCGCTGAACGTTCTAATCACACCGGTGTGATCGTACGCTCCTGGGACCAGCCAAGACTGATCACACCGGTGTGATCGTACGCGTCAAAGGGTTAATCAAGAAAAATCAGCAGAAGACAAAGAAGACAACTAGCTGACAACTAGCTTACAGCAGGCTAAAAGGTCTTACAACTGCCACAGAGAGAAAAGAAGAGCTCTCAGAGTGAGTACAGATATACTATGAGATCTGCAATCAACTGCTATATATTTTGGGAAAATATTTGCCTAGAAACCGTTTTTTGGACAAATTAAGCTACAATATAAGGCCTAACTCCAGTGGATAAATGTATATTCATAAAACAACAACTGTTGAGCTCCAGAGGAATTGCAAGAAAAATGAGAAAATTTTGCCAATAAACTAGAGAAAATAGAAGATTAAACATAAGACAACATCTAGACAAAACTTTTGTTGAATTAGAAGTTTTTTTTTTTTTTTTTTTTTACTGTCACCTGAATCTGAGGAAAATTCAAGATGACAATCAAAGGACAACCCTCTGCAGAAAGGATAATCATGTTTGAAAAGATAACTTCAAGCAACAAACAACAAACAAACAACAAACAACAAACAACAACAAAGAAGAAAACTTTCAGGAAAAGAGAGGTAAAGGCATTTGAAAAGACAGTGCTATATTTCTCTCAATGGATATTTGCTTGAAAGAACAGCACAGAAAGAAATTTTGGACACAACAGGAATTTTGGAGAAAGGATTTTTTTCCCCCATCTTCACAATCAATGAAAAGTCATATTTTACATTCTAAATCAACTATGGCCAGTGCATCATCTTGGCCCCGCCCCTTCTGCTCTCAGAAGAGTTCTAAAGCCTCCAACCAGAGCGTTAGGCCTAAACAACACCCATATGTGGAGGTCATCGCACTGCACTACCCCAAAGATGTCACAAATGAAACAGCACGGAAAGTCTACAAAAACAAAAGAATGACTGACAACCCAGAAACACTTTTTGCAGACCTACATAAGGATGGCAGCATAAGTAACCTGATATTCTACACCAACAAGCCCTATGCATGGCACAAGGCTATCATTACACACTACCCCTCTGCTGAAAGAAAAGGCATCTGTGTGCATAATGTTAATATCTACAAAACAACGGGAATAGTTGTGGTAAAGAGCATCAATGGGCTCTCCGAAAAAGACTTCCTCTGCATCAAAGACAGAGCACAGAAAGAGACCATAACCAGCGACCAACTAATCACTTCTGAGGAGTCAGTCTCCCACATCCACACAGATGAGGACCAGACAGAACAGAGAGACCCTTCGAGCATAAACCTGACCAAAGTCCCCATTTCACACTGCTACTGCACTGACATGAGGGAGAGGTTCACAGAGAAATGGTACAGCTCAAGGAGATGATCTTTTCCTTGCAAAAAGTTCAGAAAACAGATCAGACCAGCAACAGCCCCACAGCTAAACACAGAAAAAAAGGACAGCCTCAGGAGAGAGCTGTCTACACTGCAGACTGAAGTGAAGGAACTCCAGCAGGAGAGAGAGGGGCTGAGGGCCCAGCTGGAGACACTGGAAACACTGTTCTTACAACAGACTGAGATACACAGGACACAACTAACAGCAATGAGGATGGAAATAAGAGAACTGAGGCAGGACAGAGGAGCACAGCACAGTGAGTTCAGCTCATCAGAGGAACCGGTGGAGCAGGACACCCCTCACCCTGATCACAGCTCCCAAACAACAGAGTTTCAGCACAGCCAGAATCATCCTCTCCCATCAGACACTTCCCTCACATCACACTCAGACGACCCCTCCACGCCAACAGAAGGAACACTAAAACCAGAAGTTGCTCTTTTAATTGATTCAAATTGGAAATTTATTGATGAAAAGAAGCTCTTTCCCAAACACAGTGTGGTCAAACTCTGGTGTCCGAACATTCAGAGCGCACTCAAATCACTAAGTGTGGACAAACTGGGATCCCCAAGCCATATAATAATCCACACCGGCACAAACGACCTGAGAGCCCAACAGGAGAGGGTGGCTACATCATTACAAACAGTGATTGAAAAGGCCTCAACCAGCTTCCCAAAAAGCTAAAATTACCATCTCCACACTGCTGCCCCGAAAAGACTTCTACCCTGACACCATCCAGGGGGTGAATGCCAACCTCTCCCGTACCTGTGCACTTAAACCCAATGTACACCTGGCACACCACCCCACCCTGGACTTCACATGCCTCTACGACCATGTCCATCTGTACAAAACAGCAGTTCCTGTCTTCGCCAGGACCCTAAAAGATGTGGCCCTGAATTGGAACTGCAACAGCACCCCCAGGAGCAACAGAGTCCAACAACCTCCACCTGTAAGAAAGTACAGTGTACCCCCAGAGAGAACATCCAGAAGACTTCCGTCACAACAACAGCACTCTCACATGCTAAAGACAATTCCAACCAGCACCTGAGCATCTTCTCCCAGCCCTCACATCCACACATTCAGTGTATCAGGCCAGACCAAAGCCACTCCCTGCCTACCCCCTACCCCATTCTTACACAGCAGGCCCCCGGCAGCCACAGCTATGCTCAGATAGTGAGCAGAAAACCAACAACAGGACCAATACAAGCCACAACATCAGAGCTCAGAGACATCCGTCAGATGCTCAACCTCATCTGCTCACACCTACTGTCATAGGTCAAAACGTATCAACAAATCTAAGACCCTATGGACAACAAAGCATTTATAATATCATGTTGGAACATTGAAGGCCTGAGACCCTCTACCTTTGGCCTCAAAAGCAAAAACACAGATTTCAACTCAGAAATAAAAAATTCAGACATTATCATCCTGCAGGAGACATGGAGCAGAGATGGACCCACCGGCTGCCCCAAAGACTACAGAGAACTCATCATCCCATCCATTAAACTGCCTGGAGTGACACAAGGGAGAGACTCAGGAGGCATGCTTATTTGGTACAGACAGGCGCGGATTAAAGCACAGGCTTACCTAGGCTGCAGCCTAGAGGCCCCACGTGTGCAGGGGCCCCAGATTGGCCAGACTTTTGGGTCACATCTGTCCAATCAGCTGCTGATCAAATCATGTCAATCATTTTAATTTTCGTTACTGGTATTGCTAGACGGCATAGCGGCATAATGTCCGAAAGAAATTATAGTGGAGCACAAAAAAACGGAAAAAGAACAAAGGTTAAAAGAACAACGTGAACAAGATATACTGAAAAAAATACCCAAATTGACTTGATACTTCAAGGCATTGGATACATCAAGACAGAAGTGGCGAAGTCACGCAGTTCGCGAGGAAGAGATCGTTAACGGCAGGAAATCCAAACATATGCCTATCATTCATTGACCTCAAATACGGCTTATCACTTGAAACATGTAAGTAGTAGCAACTTTACAAATCCGCTAATGTTATAGTCCTAGATAAATGTGCGCTATTATTAGGCGCATATTAAGTGTTTGTGTGGAGAGCGCGCTCGCTGTATGACATGGAGGCGCCAGTGCGATCACTTAAAATACTCCGTCATTTTGGTCATACAGATAAGAGTAATATAAACTGTGTAAATGGTCTACTTTTATCTCTGTAAACTCGCAATAACAGAAAACGTCTCGGGTTACAGATGTAACCCTGGTTCCCTGAGTAGGGAACGAGACGCTGCGTGGCAACGCATTGGGAACCTTCTGCGTGATGTCGTCACTGAAGCACTCATGTATCTAACCAATCGCGTAGCGAGACATCAGAGACGGGTGACGTCACGGACCAGGAAACTATAAAGCATACCTGGATGCAGAGAACGCTAGCTTCTGGGATAAGTCTGAAGCAAGCACTCGCAAGTATGCAGGGGGTACGGCTAGAGACGCAGCGTCTCGTTCCCTACTCAGGGAACCAGGGTTACATCTGTAACCCGAGACGTTCCCTTTCGTGGGAACTGTCGACGCTGCGTGGCAACGCATTGGGAACGCAATCCCAACTGTGCCGTAGCTTCAAATACTTGCCAATGTTAGTGACAAAATAGAAGACCCCGGAGTGGAGCCAACATCAAGGGTATAAACCCAGATAAATGTGTGCTGGCATGACCATCCAGCTGCATCACAGATACCATTAATGGATATTCCAGACATCAGAGCCTTTGATGCCGCCATACCCCTAGTGAAATGGGCGCGAACAGCCAATGGAGAGGGCTGTCCGGCCGATTCATATGCAAGTGAGATGGCCTCAACCACCCACTTGCTCATTTTCTGCTTAGATGCTGGAAACAGTCTCTGAAACTGTTTTACAGTGAGAGTGGTTCGAAGGGAGCCTCAGCTAACCCTAGTAATACCACAGCCAGGTCCCAGTCCGGCCTCAACCTCAGTGTGCCACGGAGGAAGCAAGTAACGAGGGGGTCTCGACCCACCGAGAAGCCACCCTCAAGAGAAGCATGAAAGGCTGAGATAGCCACGACATAAACCTTCAAGGTTGAAGGCGATAGGCCCTCCGAGAATTTTTCTTGGAGAAATCTTAGCACAAAGCTGATAGGAGAATGGACAGGGTCCATATTATTCTGTCTGCACCAAGCAGAAAATAAATTCCATTTATGGGAATAAAGCTTCCTCGTGGCGGGAGCTCTGGAGTTAAGGATGGTCTCCACAACCTCAGTTGGAAGACCAGCATCTATGAGCCTGGCCCCCTCAGAGGCCAGGCCCATAGCTTCCACAGTTCTGGGCGGGGGTGTATTATCGAGCCGCCCGCTTGCGACAGGAGGTCCTGTCTAAGGGGAAGCTCCATTGGGGAGCCGTCTAGTAAGGACACTAGGTCCGAGAACCATATTCTGGTTGGCCAGAAGGGGGCTACCAGTATTAGGCTGACCCCTTCCCGGCGTACTTTCTCCAGAACTCCCAGGAGCAAGGCGATCGGGGGAAATGCGTACAGACGTAGCCTCGGCCACGTCTGTACCATGGCATCCAGACCCAGAGGTGCTGGATGTGTTAGGGAGTACCAGATTGGTCACTGGGTTGACTCTCCCGAAGCAAATAGGTCGACTTCCGCTCGACCGAAATTTTTCCATAGGAGATCCACCACTTCTGGGTGGAGTCTCCACTCCCCGGGCCTCGGCCCCTGCCTCGACAGGGCGTCTGCTCCCTTTATACCCCAGGATGTAAGCTGCCTTCAGAGAGAGCAGCTTCCCTAGGGACCATAGGAGGATCCGACGGGCCAAGTAATAAAGTTGGCAAGACCGCAGACCCCCCTGATGGTTTATATATGAGACCACCGCCGTGTTGTCCATGCGGACCAACATGTGATGGCCTCTCAGGTCTGGGAGAAAGTGTTTTAATGCTAGAAACACCGCCATCATCTCCAGCCGATTTATGTGCCAGGAGAGTTGATGGACCTCCCATAGACCCTGAGCTGAGCGACCACTCATGATCGCTCCCCAGCCCGTGAGGGAAGCATCTGTCGTAAGCATTACACGACGACCAGAAGTCCCCAGCACGGGTCCCTGGGACAGGCCAGAGCACGAAGGCATCGCCGCGTGACTTTGATCATGCGAAAAGGATTTCCCCCTCGGAGAAAATCCCCTGGTCCTGAGCCACCACTGTAAGGGTCTCATGTGCAGAAGGCCAAAAGGTATGACGTTGGACGCAGCTGCCATCAGACCCAACAGTTTCTGGAACCGTTTTACAGTGAGTGACTGGCCTAACTTCACCCCTTTCACGGCTGTGAGAATGGAACTCACACGAGCAGGAGACAAATGTGCCTGCATCGTGGTGGAGTCCCAAACTACACCTAGATAAGTGGTAGTCTGAGCCGGAACTAGCACACTCTTTTTGGCATTGAGCCTCAGCCCAAGCCTTTTCATGTGGGACAGAACAGCATCTCGATGCTGAACTGCTAGTTGCTCTGATTGAGCTAGAATAACTTTCTATGTAATTCAGTACGCGGATGCCCTGGAGTCTCAGTGGAGCCAGCACTGCATCCACGCACTTCGTGAATGTGCGGGGTGATAATAACAGGCCGAAAGGAATAACCCTGTATTGGTAAGCTTTTGCCCCCGAAAGCAAACCTGAGGAACTTCCTGTGAGAAGGATGGATGGACACCCCCTTTCACGGCTGCGAGAATGGAACTCACATGAGCAGGAAACAAATGTGCCTGCATCGTGGTGGAGTCCCAAACTACACCTAGATAAGTGGTAGTCTGAGCCGGAACTAGCACACTCTTTTTGGCATTGAGCCTCAGCCCAAGCCTTTCCATGTGGGACAGAACAGCATCTCGATGCTGAACTGCTAGTTGCTCTGATTGAGCTAGAATCACTTTCTATGTAATTCAGTACGCGGATGCCCTGGAGTCTCAGTGGAGCCAGCACTGCATCCACGCACTTCATGAATGTGCGGGGTGATAATAACAGGCCGAAAGGAAGAACCCTGTATTGGTAAGCTTTGCCCCCGAAAGCAAACCTGAGGAACTTCCTGTGAGAAGGATGGATGGACACCTGAAAGTACACCTCTCTCAGGTCTATCGCCACAAACCAGTCCTCGGACCTGATCTGTGGGATAATCTGTTTAAGTGTAAGCATCTTGAATTTGAGCTTTCATATTGAGTGATTTAACACATGTAAATCTATGATAGGACACATCCTTCTTTGGAACAATGAAGTAGCGGCTGTGAAGTAGGGTTCCCCCTCCCCTCCCTTTCTATAGCTCCTTTTCGCAAGAGTGTCATAACCTCTTGTTCCATAACCAGAGACTGCTCGGGGGTCACCACTATGGGAAAAACCCCATTGAATCTGGGCGGGAAAGACCCCATTGAATCTGGGCGGGCGAGGCCCTGTAACCCTTTTCTATGATGAGCAGCACCCATTTTGATATATTCGGTAGAAGTTTCCATTCTGCCATAAAATCTACTAAGGGAACCAGTCTCTCGAGACTGGCCTCTGGTGTTTTTGAGCACTTGATTCGACGTTCTGGAGCGGCGCACCGGCAGAAAACAGACGAATCAAGTCATGACCGGCTCTCCTCGGAGGGTCGGTGGAGACCGCTGCGCCCTGACGCACACTGGGTGGCAGGGTTAGCATAACGGCCCCCTGAGGGCGGCAAAGGGGGACGGGTGTCAGATATTCTAACACAGGACCCCCTCCGGAGGGGGCTGCCCTCATGGATCCTGGCCCACAGATGTCAGGACCTCTTTGAAGCCTTCTTGGTGATAATAACAGTCCGCAGATCTGTCTTACTTCACAAAGACTTCAGCTGTGTCACCTGTCCCAGTCCCCAAGCTTTCTGCGGGGGAGCAAGGGTGGTGACACACTTTTCCTTTAAATTTCTCAGAATTTAATGTATTCAATATTTCATTTAATCCTTAAATTAAATGCAGCCCAAAACAGTCAAAAATGACAGGCTGAATATATTAGAATACAAAGAGAATTATAGCTCGTAATAGTTTGCAAGGTATTATAGGGAAAGAGAGAAAGGGAAACTCCCGTCTGCTCAGTTCCCTCCAGATATATATATATATATATTATATATATATAAACACATTATATACAATATACTACGTGCACGCAATCTATGCGCAGCCTCGGCAAACGCAAGATCCGAGCGAGCCGTATATTTTTTGTTGCACACTTAATCTACGCGCTGCCTCGGCAAACGCGCTTTTTTAGATTCGAGCTATATATTCCTTATTGCAGGCTTAATCCACGCGCTGCCTCGGCAAACGCGAGATCTAAGCCTCGTGTTAGACTTTTATTCCCTCGAGAATAAAGCCAACAGGAGTGGAGATAAAAACTCCCGCTAGTGCATTTCTTTCTTTACACTTCGGGACATTTTTATGAATGAACCGTCAGCTGCTTTGTTTTGGAACTGACGTGCACACTCCACTCCCTAACACGATGTGTGTGAGGTGGCGAGTCCTCAGATCGATATCACAATATCCACCTCCTCCGAGCTGGGCATGTGAAATACCGGTGCCTCAACCCGGGGAAAGAAACCACAGAGCGTGCTTCCACCTGGGAGACGGCACTGAACCTGGCAGGTAAGGGCAGAGAAAGGGCAGCGCCCGTCTCTAACCCCTCTGTCAGATCCATTTGTGAACCCCACGAATGGCTTCTTTTTCGCGATCCGCGGGGAACACTGGAACACAGTATTCTGAGAGCGAGTTTCTTTTTTACAGTGCACACGGACGGCTCAGTCGAGAGCTGCCCGGGCTTACTCAACTCCCATTCAACTGCTGTTTCTCGCCATAATACGTGTCTTTTTTATATACATATGGATTGGTGTGAGATACTTGTCCTCAGACAAAGATATCGTGACTTGTTTATATGAAATAAGACAAACAACACCAAATAAGACACACGATAACATAGAGTGCTTGCTGAAGACACAGAAGCTAGCGTTCTCTGCATCCAGGTATGCTTTATAGTTTCCTGGTCCGTGACGTCACCCGTCTCTGACGTCTCGCTACGCGATTGGTTAGATACATGAGTGCTTCAGTGACGACATCACGCAGAAGGTTCCCAATGCGTTGCCACGCAGCGTCGACAGTTCCCACGAAAGGGAACATTGTGCTTTTGTAAAATAAAAACAATTAACCAAGAGGCTCTAGCCTTCCCCTGGCAATGGGTCAAAAATTAGAGGGGGCTTGGCCAAAAATGCCTCTGCACATTTAAACTAAATCTAGTAATAATGTGAAAATGAAATGAAAAGTGTTGGTTGCAGCATTTAATATAGATCTGCTCATGTTGCGCGTTTTACAGCGTTGCGCCCTATAACCAATCACACACGATTCTGTTGAGCTTAAAATTGCAATGGCCAATCAGAGGCGTTCAGATTAGTCATCGCTGAAACACCGAAGTTTTGTTCAGTGCGCGAGCTGAACTCGGAATTCCAACTGAATTCTGCACTCTCGCGAATGCTCTCTGTGTCATCATAAACAGATTTGGTGATTGTGCTCTTGAGAGCGTCGAAACTAATATAACAGGTTTTATACTGACAACGAATTTTTGAGCAATGTAACCAATCACAAACTTACTTGATTTCTTGAATGCATGAGTTTGAGTCCAGTGCTGACATCTGCACACTCAAATCCCATCGTTATAAAAGTATAGTTATAATGTAGGCTAAATGAGATATTCATTGTTCAGTCAGCTTAATCAATAGCAGAACTTTGTGAGATCGCAATGAATTAAGATGAGTGACAGCTTAGTGGTTATAAAGGGAGGGCCAGGCTTTCTAGGCTTTATAGTATGGAAGCTCGTTTTCGCCCCTTAATAAAAAAGTCAGAATTGCCAGATGTAAACTTGAAATTGCATGATATAGTCACTATAGTCACAATTCTGAAATATAAACTCGCAATATAGTAACAATTCAGACTTTTTTCCCCTTGCAATTGCGAGTTTATATCTCAGAATTGTGACTTTAAAACTCGCAATTGTGAGGAAAAAAAGTCAGAATTTCAAGATAAAAAGTCACAATGCTGAGATCGCAATTTTTTAATTTTTTTATTTAGTGGTGGAAACGGGCTTAGGCCTAATTCATTCAGAATTTGAAGATCACATTTTTTGCATTTATTTTGGGATGTGTTTAGGGACTATTTCATGACATAAACTCTATGTGTTTTCATGGAGGAATCACATCTAGCCTTACCCTAGAGTTAGATCACCCTCCACCTATTCTATGTATTATATATTTAGTTTATATGATTTATTATAATTTTCAATTTCACAATTTACCTATGTGATGTGGTAGTAATTGTCTTACTGTGGTGGTCCACCAGTTGAAGGAACGTAGAAGAAAATATATAAAAAATACTGTAGTATTGGCTGTCTCGATGTGTGTGTGTATGCATGTGGACCATGTATGGCACTAAATAATTTTTTTCAAGAAAGCACCATGATTAAGGGAGGGCCTCACACAAAGAGCAGCCTAGGGGCCCCTGACCACCTTAATCCGCCCCTGGGTACAGATCAAATCTTGTCCATGCCATCAAAGTAGCTAAAACAGGACAATTCTATACATGGTTAGAAATTAATAGGACTGTGGCGACCAGGGCGGGCGAGAGCCGTGAGGGAACCGGCGCGAGGCCGGTGGCGCGAGATTTAATGAGCTCCACCTGGGAGGCGCACCGGCCTTAAGTCTCTCACGGAGGAGCTCCAGAAGCATAAAAGGAGGAGCGACGCCAGTGAGGGACGAGAGAGGACCAGGCCTGAATATTATTTTATGTTTTATTATGTTTGTGTGGCCGGCAGACGTCCGCGAGGGTCTGCCGGCTTTACTTTCGTTTTGTTCTTTGTTTATTTTATATTAAAGTTATGTTGAATGTTTGCCGGTTCCCGCCTCCTTCTTCCCGAATCAACTAACCGTGTTACAAGGACAGTCACTGCAACAGAGAAAAACATCTTCCTATGTGCCACTTATATCTCTCCAGCAGAGTCTGGATGTCAGTTTCTGAAGACAGTTTCTCCATTCTTGAAGAAGACATCAATTACTTCCAGTCACAGGGATGTGTACTGGTTTGTGGAGAACTAAATGCCAGAACAGGTGAAGAACTGGACACACTTAACTCTCAGGGGGACAAACACTGCCTGAAGGTGACGTCCTCCCCCCACCTATACACAAACGAAGACACAACTATGATAAAACAACAAACAAAAGCAGAACTCAACTTGCAGTACTAGCAGTACAGTCGACTATTTTCTTACAGACCTTAACCCAAACTCCCTAAGAGCGTTCACAGTCAGCCGACTAAACCCACTATCAGACCACAGTAAAATAACCCTCTACTTAACCAGAGCAATGCCCAACCAAGAAGCATCTAAACAACCAAGCTTCACTCACTAGAAACGCGTATAGATGGAACAAAACAGTAAAGACACATATATAAGTACTATTAGTCAACCAAAAATTCAAGTTCTGTTAGATCAATTCCTTGCCATTCCTTTCCTGCATAACAGTGAAGGTACAGACCTAGCAGAGGCAAGCTGAACAGAATATTTGAGATCTCAGCAACATTATCAAACTTAAAAAACACAAAAAGAAAAGCAAAAAGACCACATGCCACTGAGAAATGGTTTGACAATGACTGCAAAAAAGACTTAGGAAAGAAGTAAGAATTCTATCAAACCAGAAACACAGAGATGCTGACAATGAGAACATCTGTCATCTCTATCATAAAAAACTTATAGGAATACTTGAAGAAAGAAAAAAGAACAAAACAAAAAAGTCAACTCAGAGAAATTGAAGAATCCTTAGAATCCAACCACTTCTGGAAACATTGGAACACATTAAACAAATCTCACCATCCAGAATGGAGATGTTTGGATAAACCACTTCTCCAACCTTTTTAGTAATATAGACAACAATCGGGAACAAAATGCAATGCACAAAAAACTAAGGGTTTTAGAGTCGACCATCAAAGACTACCAGAACCCCTTAGGCTCTCCAAATAAACACTAGCTGAACTATTAGACAAAATACAAACCCTGAAAACCCAAAAGGCCTGGTGCGATGGCATCCAGACCACAAATTCAAATTAGCCACCCTCAAGCTCTCAATATCGTCCTTAATCCAGGTATATTCCCCAACATTTGGAACAAAGGCCTAATTACCCCAATCCATAAAAAACAGAGACAGATTTCACCCTAATAACTACTGTGGCATATGTGTAAACAGCAACTGCAACATCCTAAACAGCAGACTAACTCATTTTCTCAGAGACAGAAATGTCCTAAGCAAGTGTCAAATTAAATTAAACAACCAAAATATCGCACATCAGAGCATATATACACACTCTTTTGACTTCAAAAGAGCTTTTGACTCCATCTGGCATGAAGGTCTTTTTCTTCAAATAATCCAGTGGGGCATCGGAGGAAAAACATATGACATCATCAAATCAATGTACAAACAACAAATTTGCTGTTAAAATTGGTAACAAACACACAAAATTCCTCCCTCAGTGTCGTGGAGTGAGACAGGGCTGTAACTTAAGTCCTGCACTGTTCAATATATACATAAACGAGTTTGCAAGGGCTCTGGATCAGTCTGCAGCACCTGGTCTTACTATACTAGACACTGAAGTCAAATGTCTCCTGTTTGCTCCCACTAAAGAGGGTCTACAGCAGCATCTAGACCTCCTGCACAGCTTCTGTCAGTCATGGGCTCTGTCAGTAATGATTTTCCAAAAAAGACCCAGCCTCCAAGACTAACATCATAGTTGTAGACAACATTGCTTCTTGAGCACATGTAGAACTACACTTACCTTGGCATAAATATTAGCAACACAGGGAACTTTAATAAAGCTGTGAACGACCTGAAAGACAAGGCATGGAGAGCTTTTTACGCTATTAAGAGAAATGATAAACAGTGATAAGTGATAAGTGATAAACAGACCCTCCATCACAAAGCCCTGAACTACCAAGAGCTCACACCAGGAAGAAACGCCCTCGGCCAGTTGGTCTTAGAGTTGACTACACAAACCACAACATGTCTGACTGAAAATAAAAACTTAGCCAGACCAAACCATATAATTAAAACACAAAAAGAAAAATACCTAAAACATTGGACAGACGCAACAGCCCTACAAAGTAAATTGGAATGCTATTTGGCCCTAAACACACTGTAAAAAAAATTTTTTTTTTTAAATTTTGGAAACTGACAATTAAATATTGACTCAACAAATTGCTTTCAAATAATTATCCCCAAACAAAAAGATGCACTGGGGTAATTTTAGCTTATGGTCTAAAGGTAAAATTAAAAAAATAGATTCACTGAACATATTAAATTGTGTTCAGCGAATTCATCAAGTAAAAGTGAAATATCTGTGTTTGCCGAACAAGCCTTGCGGAGAAAAAAAACGCATGCGCATGCCAGACAGGCGCATGCACGCATGCACCTGAGAGAAACCGTTGGATTCAAATGTATCTGCGCGGGAGAGTGAGGAGACTGAGGAGTCGATGCTGAAGTACGACGACAGAAGTTCAGACATCATTTACAAACAGATTTTTCTTCATTTAAGTTATGTTGAGTACTGAAATATGTATTTATTAAGTCTTGTTTACGTTAAACCGAGTGCAGGTCTCAATGTTTCAGCATAAAACCGTAAAACATGGGCATTAATGTTACACTACCGCGGCCATTACACTAGCATTGGGTAAGTTTAAACGAATTAACGACTCTCCGAATGTTTTACTTGAGGACATAGTATATTTAATGTCTGAAAAATGACAGACAAGGGAAGCTCTATTTACGAACTTTAATCAGAACGAAGACAGTCTATGAGATGAACACTGTCCGGCCCTCCGAACTATGCTCCGAACTTACTTTGTTAACCCCATCACTGCCGGTGCAAAACAAACAGCAATTTCACAACTATGAAGAGTCTGTGCGCTACAATATTTTCCATAGCCTACATAACATTGTATTTTGCAGAATAACAATGAATTCACGCCTTGGTTCCATGATAGCCTTTTATAAACTAATTTAGCCCGATAATATCTCATTTACTATTTAATGAACTAAATAATTTTGTCAACCAAATTGTGATTATGTTAAATGTATGAGACACTAGGTTAGTTATATGTTTCTGTTATAACTTTTTTTTTCTCTCAATGTAGCCAAACATCGTAGGTCTGACTCAACGGAACGACTAACGTTACGACTTTCACAGTGAGTATTTAAAAGTTTTTATTGCATATTTGTTAATACCATATTCGTGTCAAATACCCTTAGCTCTTATGATATTTAAATTGTTTTTATATTGATACCGTTTTTGTCAAGCCTTTTGTTTTAAATAGTGCTTGTATTGTGAATCCTTTTAGTCATTCCTACAAGTTTCATGCTCACACCAAAAGCATGTGCACCACTGATCTATATAAGTGGCATGCACAAAGCCTTCTCTCAGGTAGCTTTTGAGTTGCAAGTACCAAAATGAGTGGTTTGCTCCGCTTAAACAGTCAAATACACACAAAATTGTCTAAACGCCTGTATTGGTGAGTGGGTCAGTTAAGCAGTCAGTTTCGGAATGTAAATGGTTGTGAAAGATAATGCATGTTGTGTAACTGTATATTGGATCTGTGCATAAGCTCTTAAAGAGACAGCAGTCTAACAAGCCTGCTGCTGTCTGTCATGTTAATCAAAGAGAAAAAAGACAAATCAAATCACTCTACTCTTGACTGAATAAATTTTGTAAGTGTAAGCATTCATCTGTATTTAATTTTTACAATGAAGACTAACCAGTGTTATTTTACATCTGATTACTTTGATTTATGTAGTATGTCTTAGTTCTCATCTTATTATTGACTTTTTTTATGAAAATGAAATTTTGCAATTTTTTTTGTACATTCTGTCAATTATATTTCTTAGAAGTCTGTATCAGCTGGTCACACTATACATTTTAAAGTGGGAACTTTTTAATATTTTATTAAATAGTGAGAATATGGGGAATGAAGATGTTCTGTATTGTTCTGGATTTATTCACTATCAGTATTAATATTGCTATTTTATACGTTTTACAGAGTTCAGAGGCATTGGAGCATCACAAAGTTGGAATGAAAATGGGAATTTTTGAAGTGGTGAGCCGCAACAGTTCCACTTCAAGATCCCTCTCCGATGTGGTAAATGTTGCAATTGTCCTTGAAGAGGAAGTTGTCCTGGAAAACATGGGAGACTTTGTGAGTGTGTTCATTGTCCTCTTTGGCATGCTCTACGCACTTAACATGGAGTACAACAAGGACTTAAGATATACTTTTGAATTCATTCAGAAGGTCTTTTTGAACATGGGAACTGAGTGCAGCAAAAAAGTGCAAACTCTGATGAGCAAATTATTGGAAAACTAAGTGAAATTTCACTTAACCCTCACGGGAGAAGTACCCTTAAGCTCAAAGTACCTTTTGTGAGAATGTTTTTTGATGCTTTCTGTATATCATATTAAGATGAAATTACACTAAACACAACCCTGAAGTAATTTTTTACTTCAGACTTTTGCAGCGTTTCAAATATTTGTAAATGTTTTACAAAAATTCAAGTAAATTTACACTGAATATTTAAAGTAACCCTCTCCTGTTACTTGCATTTTATGTTGTGTTGACGTTTTTGCACTTTAGCAAATATTAACATAATATTTTAAATTATTTAAATGTTTAATATTGTTAGTGCAGTTTCATAAATGTAGTACCTAAATACCAAAATGTCAGTGAAATTTCTCTAAACACTGATAATACATGTTTTAAAATAATTGTGGGTTTGTTAATGTAAGATCTAAGGTCTAATGAGTTTTGTGTATCTTGGAATCCTGAATTGAAATGCATGATTTTTATCTACTAAGGTCTACTGTGCAGAAATGTTCAATGTATTTACCATTTAAGGTATTTTCACAATACTGTTGTAGATTTAATAAAATGTATTAAATAAAATTTGGCAGTATGGCTTGAGTGTTTAATATACATATATTTTTTTTCTTTTGGGGCAACGGGGAATAAACAATACAGTGAAGTTGCTTTACTGATATAAATTTACCAAAATACATTTTTAGTTTAGGTAAAACTAAAAAGGAATGCTACTACAATTTAAAATGTATAATTGGGCCAATAACGTGGGTTGGTAAACTAATTTCTTTTCAGTTGTTTTAACAAATTATTTCTCATTGAGCCAATGTTAACAGACTATTGCTACAATTGATAAAATTACATTTACAGAATTTCACTTGGGCCAATTGAAAATTTTAGATGTGACCAGTCACTAGAAAATTTTGAGTTGGGAAGATTAGAAATTTTTTACAGTGCAGAAAATATGAATTGGCAGGATACCTGAGTACAGTGAGCGACCCTAAAATGAGAAAATTCCTGAGCATGTACAGACTCAGTGAACACAATCTCACCATAGAGACAGGCAGACACAGACAGACCTGGCTATCAAAGGAAGAACGGTCCCCACTGCACAAAGAATGAAGTGGAAACAGAACTGCACTTTCTAACATCCTGCCCTAAATATGCACAAATTAGGGACACTTTCTATCCCCATTTCACAACACAGCACAAAGACTTCCATCTGAAACCAAATATGGACAAACTCTCATACCTGTTAGGAGAAAGCCCAGCAAGCTCAAACCTGGCTGCCAGGTGTAAGACTGATGTCAGAGTGCCTGGACCAAAAGGGCTACTCTTTGAGAAAACAAAGAAAATTACCATTTGAACTCTCTCTTGCAAAATAGCATCCCCACCCGAGACGCAATCACACTGAGTCAATCACACCTCAGCATCTGCCTTAATCTACATTTCACTCCCTTCACCCTCTTCCCCCATCTCTTCTCTCTACATACAGAGATGACCTAGAATTCACCCAAAATCTATCTGGTTTAATGTGAACAATCATCAAAGAATGCTATACAATGTTTGGTATCGTTTGAAATGTCTCAGTGCAACTGGTACAATGGTCTCGTCTACATAAAAGTAAACCAAAGGTATTAAAGGTTTTAAGAGTTTTAGAGATACTTTGGTTGCAACCATGGGTGTGCCTCTATCCCAGGGTCTTTCATCTAAGTTACCTCCTGTTCCACAGCAAGGTGCGAACCCCTAAGGTCTGTGACCCTAGTCAATGCAAATTCTGATTGTAAGTTCATGCCCCACATTGGGGGATGTTTTGTCTTGGTCTGAGTATTTAAAGAAATGTTGCAAAAGGCTCAGGGCGCTTCTGTATTCAGACGTGCCCTCATTGCTGGTGTCTAGGACACCCAGCATGTGTATTTTCCTAATGTCAGGTATTCATCTTACTATATTTCTGAGCATTTGATGTTTTGTACTGATCATCTTTGAATTGATTATGTAATTGGCATGATACATTTACCTGACTAATAAATTGTCACATTTGACTTTATTCTGATTTACTCTGAAATAATTGACTTCAGTAGATTACGATGTATCCATTGTTACCGCAAATCTGCGTCAGGTTAGTAACGGACTAAAGTCCAGTTGAGTGGAGCATAGGGCACACCAACTGTGATTTTAGAGCTCCGACTAACGCTTGGCATTAGTTCAAGTGTACTTAGACTGTAAAGGCTAAAAAGGGAATTCCGTTTAGGGCAACAAATGTTGATCGACCAACCTAAATAGGGTGAGCCTTACCTCTGTTTATTGTAACGTTACTCTAGCTAAGTGTACATGGGAAACTATGGCATAACCAAACCAAAGCTACTATAAGAGAAGTAATATTGGTCGGCTTGCCTGTAGTAGTGGTTATGACCTCTGACTAGAGTTAGTGTTACTTTAATTCAAGTTTATACAGATCTATGGGGGGACTAAACCAAATACTTTTAGAGAAAGCAAGCATGAGAGCGGCACTCTATTAGTATAGTCAATTACCTCTGTCTAGTGACCAAAACTGGCGAGTTTGTGATCGTGGGCCCGCATATTAATGAATGGCCAGTGCGAGGACCCTGTGCGACACTGAGAACCGATGAACGAGTACAATAAGAGTAAAGAGTTAAATAGAATATTCAAATGTAAAGCAAATTATTATACAAATGACCAATAATCAATTGACATTCTAAACTAAATTCGAGGTCATAATAACATGGAGTCAGATAAAAGATTATTTGGAATTAAACTACTTTGCCACGCTGAAAAGTCCGAACGTGCAAGAAACCTTCCCCGTCCTGTGGGAAACCGCCATTGGGCCGATTGGGCGGGCCTTACAAAGTGGTGACCATCCTCCGTGATCTCCCAGCCCAGGCGAGTGACGTCTTTCAGCAAAATATTGGGATTTGCAACAAGCAAGGGTTTGATCTTCTTCTTTTCTTCAGCTGATGTGGTAAGTCATTCTTATTCATTTTTTAGAAATGTTGAAGGAAAACAGATGCATCCCATAGACACATTTATAGAATGGGTCGGAATACCCAGTGTTAGACCGGATACCGAAATCCGGTGGGGTTGGAGTATTAGACATAACCACATTGCTTCAGGACATGATAGTGGCAGCGTAGATCAGAAAAGTCATCCCTTGCTATAAATTTTTAAGATCTCCTTGTTTGCTTAAGCAACAAGAGATCAAACCTAAAATTGGAATAACATCTTCCAAATTATATTCTGGTACTTAATGGAGAGCTGTAAATAAGTTTTAAAATCAGCAAAATGCCTTCTCCATTGTTTTATTGGCTTGTTGCAACAAACTAGCAACACCTTGATGAGAAAAGAATGAAAAATTCAAAAATAAACAATTGGAGAACATATGATTTGATAAATGGAAATGCAGGTCGATGCATTGTTTATGAAAAGCAAGTTGGAGAAAGAAGGGTGATGTGATGCAACACAGGTAAAAGTTAAGATCTTTTGACTGGCCAGAATTACACCTCAGCTCTTGCTGCTACGAAGCAGAATACATTTGACTACAAATAATTAAGAGGTGATAATCCTAAACAGTTTAAATCCTAATTATACACAGAATGATAGTGTGTGTTTTACTATATTTTAGTCAATAAAACATGACAATGTTTTTGAGAGTAGCTCATAGCTGAGCCAATTGGTATAACCACTCCAAGAACATACTTTTCCTCCCTGGTCCATAGAATCGGTTAGCTAAATAGTAACACAAATTAAATCTATCATCTGGTAAATGAGAAAAATGGTCACTGTGTTTTCATAAGTCTTTAAATAGACTAAATGAAATAAATAGGCCTTTGAAATCTGAAAACAGAGATTGTGCATTGCATCACCCTGAGCCAAGCCTTTTCATATTCAAATGTATTGACACGAGGATGTCCATTTTTAACAATCTGTGACATCTTAGATCTAAAAAGAGAAACTGAGTGTAGATTTGACCATGCACCCAGCATGTGCTTGCAATTCATTGGATGTTTTCAACAGCAGAGTCCTTCATTGGCTTTAAGCCTGACCATTGTTGTACACTCAATGTATATGCCAGTACAGCTGTGACTGCAGGACAAAATCACCAGAATTGCCTTCTGCAAAAAAACACTGACAACTAAGTTGTTCCAGAGACTCTCCAGAGACCAGAAATAATATTATTTAATTTATATTTTTAATATAATATAAATATATTATCAAATTATAATATACATTATTTATAATCGCCAGGCAGGGCATTAAATAAAGAATGGTGATACATTCATCCTTTAAATTCGATTTCATTAATCCACTAGACATTGCCAAAAGGGAGGTGTCACAGATCCCTTGTCTCCAGTACTCCAATTCCCATGATCCTCCTGTTCTCCACACCTGCACTCACTTCCCTCGTCATCTCCCCATCATCACTCATCACCTGGACTTCCTTGTTAGCACTCCCTATATATATGGACTCACTCCCTTCACTCCTTGTCTGTTCTAAATGTTACATCGTTTGTGTTGGTTGTGATTATGCTCCTTTGTTTCATTAAAGTACCCATCTTGTGGATTTCCGTGACTGCCTCGTCTTTGCAACCACCACCCGTAACAGGAGGGGGTATGCTTTCATTTTTTGCCCTTACAAAAGCACTACTATGTTGAATTTATTTGCCTCCTAAATGGATAACTCAGCTATCTTCCATATAGCTAGAGTAAAACCATGTACAGGAGCACAGAATTGCCATGTGGCTACAATGTGATTCACAAATTACATGAACCATGAAAATGCTTTCCTCACAGCAGGATTCAGTAACTCTGAACTTTGCACTTTAGAGAGTGACTGAAACTAAGGACGTGGGCATCAGCCCATTTGAGTTTCTGATTAGGAGGGTGATGGAAACACTTGTTAATTTAAAGTTTCCCTGACAGAACTGGGATCTCTAATGTTCATGACACAGCAGACTGTGAAAGATCAACTGCAAGAGCAGCTTTAGGTGTGACACACTTAGACTGCACTGAAACAACAGCCAAAATTCAGATCTGACCAATGAAACTCAGTTTCATGTGACCTCTGGAAGTAAAATTCCAATAGACATGATACGGTGCAATTGAAAATCCACATGTCTGAATATGAAGCTGTTGAAAACTTTAAAATTAACTGTAGTTCTCTCTGCATTTGTTTCTGTCTCAGGTCAACTGTTGCAATTCCATGGAGGACTGACACCAAGAAGGTGCCTGACCCTAAGAAGGTGCCTGACCCTTACTGCCTCAAGCCAGGACAGCGGAATTGTTAGAACATAACCTGAAATCTGAGAGATGGGTGTGAAGACACTTGAAGGGGCCATTCACACCTCACAGTAGTAATTCACTACATATATTTACATGGCCTCCCGGTGTAGCACCGGAGCCAAATTCTGCAACACAGATTGTTATAGATTAGATTCCACCCATCTCCCAGACATGAACACCGAACACACACCTCCACCAGCATGGCACCTACACCCTCATGGCATAACCACCTGGTAAAGATCTAGACTTTCCAGGCTGAACACTACACATCATAGAAGACAAAGATGGCTTAGATCCCAAAAGTGTTACTCCACTAAAAATCTATTGTCCATCTACACACTAACATATTCACATAGCTTTACACACATTGGGAAATAGAGTTAATCCCATGATGACAGTTTAACAAAGACACATAGTATACGCTATTTACAATTTTCTGCCAACTCATGGGAAAACATTGTAATATACATATGCATGGCTACAGTCACAGATCGATGATACAAATCTAAAGCAGAAGCAGAAGCGTTCTGCTATAAAAATTCAAAGTGTTTAACTTTGGTTGTTATTGGGGTGGTTGGCAAACCAGAGGGCCCCTGGTTTCTCAACTTATCTCTAATAACAAAACACATTATCAAAGCAGATAGATCTGGAGTGCAGGTACTTCAGTCAATCAACTACAAAATTTATAATTTGACCACGCCATCGACTGTGAATTAGCCAGCATAACATACAGCACACACATATACGCACAAACACACTGAACTGTTGCAAGGAACAGACAATCTCCATTCTTGTATGACTAAGCATTTTCCAAGTCACTTCTTAGGAATCTTAGATCTGCATAGGTGACTTGCAATGGAGTATTCCTGAACAAACACAATGATATGTATACCTTCATAATTGTTTTTGAACATTATTGTTATGATATGGTTTATTGATGCATACCATCTACTCAAAAACTAAGTTATACTGAGTTTTTGCTACATCTTCTTTGAGAAATTCAGACCAAGGATACCCAAATTCTACTACCAGTAAAATCCATCACAGTGGTAGTGAAGAATCTGATGTTTAATGGGACCACCCTACCATACATGACCTTGAAAAACACTTGAGACCAGACGTACCAATTGCACTTGCTGACATGAACTGATTTTATGCTTTTGTTTTGTTACATTATGTTTTCTTATGCATTTCCTTATGGTTTTGAGTTCATTAAGTTCATCAGTGTTCAGTTGTGAAGTGGCCGTTAAGATGCTTTTCAGGTGTCCCACTCAAAGCAGTGCATAACTAAGGAGAACCCCTTCACCTATTGAAGTCTGCCCAGACAACCACACCATTGGAGGTGTCAGGATTGCTCAAGGAGGGTCAGATTATCATCCCAGGGAAGGTGCCACAGAAGCAGATGTTTCTCCATGAAGGAATGACACATTAACTGAACAAGTCGAGAAGGCCCAGACTGACTCTATGAACTGTACTCACATGTTGTGTTCAACCACAGGTAGAAAACCTGGACCCAACCATCCACCTGCTGAACTCAAGCTGCATATACCTGGTGAAACTGGGTATTCTGCAGGTGAACACAGAGAACTCTGAAGGTTTCTACAGCTGCTAACCTTGTAAAGACCATTTTGAGCTACACCCCAAGGACTACAACAAACGTCTAACAGTGACCCACCAGAATTTGACCCACGGGGTCAAGGAGGGAAAACTGTAAGACTGATGCCAGAGTGCCTGGACCAAAAGGGCTACTCTTTGAGAAAACAAAGAAAATTACCATTTGAACTCTCTCTTGCAAAATAGCATCCCCACCCGAGACGCAATCACACTGAGTCAATCACACCTCAGCATCTGCCTTAATCTACATTTCACTCCCTTCACCCTCTTCCCCCATCTCTTCTCTCTACATACAGAGATGACCTAGATTTTGGGTGAATTCTATCTGGTTTAATGTGAACAATCATCAAAGAATGCTATACAATGTTTGGTATCGTTTGAAATGTCTCAGTGCAACTGGTACAATGGTCTCGTCTACATAAAAGTAAACCAAAGGTATTAAAGGTTTTAAGAGTTTTAGAGATACTTTGGTTGCAACCATGGGTGTGCCTCTATCCCAGGGTCTTTCATCTAAGTTACCTCCTGTTCCACAGCAAGGTGCGAACCCCTAAGGTCTGTGACCCTAGTCAATGCAAATTCTGATTGTAAGTTCATGCCCCACATTGGGGGATGTTTTGTCTTGGTCTGAGTATTTAAAGAAATGTTGCAAAGGCTCAGGGCGCTTCTGTATTCAGACAGCACTCATTGCTGGGGTGTCTAGGACACCCAGCAATGTGTATTTCCTAATGTCAGGTATTCATCTTACTATATTTAGTTAGTAACGGACTAAAGTCCAGTTGAGTGGAGCATAGGGCACACCAACTGTGATTTTAGAGCTCTGACTAACGCTTGGCATTAGTTCAAGTGTACTTAGACTGTAAAGGCTAAAAAGGGAATTCCGTTTAGGGCAACAAATGTTGATCGACCAACCTAAATAGGGTGAGCCTTACCTCTGTTTATTGTAACGTTACTAGCTAAGTGTACATGGGAAACTATGGCATAACCAAACCAAGCTACTATAAGAGAAGTAATATTGGTCGGCTTGCCTGTAGTAGTGGTTATGACCTCTGACTAGAGTTAGTGTTACTTTAATTCAAGTGTATACAGATCTATGGGGGACTAAACCAAATACTTTTAGAGAAAGCAAGCATGAGAGCGGCACTCTATTAGTATAGTCAATTACCTCTGTCTAGTGACCAAAACTGGCGAGTTTGTGTCGTGGGCCCGCATATTAATGAATGGGACAGTGCGAGGACCCTGTGCGACACTGAGAACCGAATGAACGAGTACAATAAGAGTAAAGAGTTAAATAGAATATTCAAATGTAGAGACAAATTATTAAAATGAACAATAATCAATTGACATTCTAACTATTTCGAGGCTACATTAATAACA